>NDXB01002571.1:0-40801 GCA_002631895.1 Agapornis roseicollis
GGTGGGGGAGCGGTGGGGGGAAGCGGTTCCTGGAGCAGGGCAGGAGGTGAGGTGGGGGGTGGGTCTGAGCAGGGAGGCCGCATGGCAGCCCCTGAGGGTCTGAGGGGGGGCTGGCTGCGAGGGTGGTGAGAGGGGGTCTTCATAAGGGGCTGTAGTGGTAGGACAAGGGGTGACGAGTTCAAACTGGGGAGGTTCAGGTTGGATCTAAGGCAGAAGTTCTTCCCTGTGAGGGTGCTGAGGCACTGGCACAGGGTGCCCAGAGAAGCTGTGGCTGCCCCATCCGTGGCAGTGTTCAAGGCCAGGTTGGACACAGGGCATGGAGCAACCTGCTCTAGTGGAAGGTGTCCCTGCCCATGGCAGGGGCTGGAACTGGATGAGCTTTGAGGTCCTTTCCAGCTCAAACCGTTCTGTGATTCTAGGGTGTAGGGCCTGAGTGGGGCAGAAGAGAGCCCCCCACACCTTGGCTGTGTCAGGGAGGCGTTTTTCCTCCTTCAGAGTGGGGATGTGAGGGAAAGGGAGACATGGAGAAAGCTCCAGCATGGGGGTGAGCCCCCCATGCGTGTGGGGACGGCTCAGGGACGCTCACACTGTCTCTGGTGCCCACATCTGATCCCGGTGGGTGCAGCTTGTGTTCCTCACACAGCATGGATGGGCTTGCTGGGGGCATCAGAGCTGCCCTGGTGTATTAGGGCTATAAGCAGTGATCCCAGATGGGAAAGCAGGGGTGGTGCAGGGCCCTGAGGTGCAGCCAGTCTCAGTCCTGTTCTTTCTCCTTCCTGCAGCGCTCCCATCAGCTGAAGCGTGCAGCGTGGCTGGCCCCAGCTCCACACCGCTTCAACTCCAGCCTGCCTATGAATATTGGGGTACTGTTTGTGCCGCAGCAAGAGGCTTGGGTGGTGGAGAGGATGGGCAAGTTCCACCGAATCCTGGAGCCTGTAAGGAGACACTTTTCTCCCCTTCTGGATTCTGCAGCTTCCTAAAGCTGTGTGAGGATGCGGGGGTTCCAAGCTTATTCTTCCAGATCTGTCTAATTTCCCTCAGTGGGGTATTGAAAGCACTGAGAAACCTAAGTTTCCCCATGTGTAAAACATGTTTATTTTGCCTGCAGTATCTGCAGCTTGTAGCATACTTTGTTTGCGCAGCTTTTTTGGGGAAAAGAGAACAGATTAGAGGGCTCAGCCTTCTAATCCTACCCTTTTCACAGGGTTTGAACTTCCTCATCCCTCTGCTGGATCGGATTCGTTATGTGCAGAGTCTCAAAGAAATCGTCATTAACGTCCCAGAGCAGTCAGCTGTCACCTTGGGTAAGGAACAGCTTCTGTGTCCTGCCCCTTTCCTGCTGCTGTGTCTGAGGCAAGCAGGGGACAGTGTGGGGACCAGTGGAAATGGCCCAGGCTCCTGCACTCAGCCCCGTCCCTGGGTTGGCTATACTCCTGGTCCTGAGCACCCAGGAGGTCCTGACTTCCCTCTTGGGGCTGCAGCTGCCTCTTCGTGCTGGGTTGAATGGACTAAGGTAGCATCTGGTTTTTAGATGTTTTCCTGTCTTGCACCATCAAAAAAACCCCTCTGTGTTTCTGAAAAAAAAAAGATTTCAGATCAAGTTAATGGGCAGCTCTGTTAAAATTGTAGTGTTATGGTTTTGTTGTGTCTTGTTTGTCCTGTTTCTGTCTTTATGAAGGTAACTAGGGCATGAAGTGTTTTACTCTGGAAATCTGAGACTTCTTGTTTATTAGAACAGTCGATATACAGTGTTTCCTGAGACATGTCCTTTTTACAAAGCCTCTTAGACAACAAGATCTGTTTTCAGCCAGTCCCTTTTCTGTGCCTTGCTCCTTACACCAGGAAGGAAAAGGATCACCCTGCCCAGCTCTGCTGATTCTGCTGAGGCAAGAGGGACTTGCCATGTTCTGTCTTTGCTGCTGAAGTAAACAGGATGTGTTGTTCTCTCCTGGCAGATAACGTCACCCTCCAGATCGACGGTGTGCTCTATTTGCGGGTTATGGACCCCTACAAGGTATTGCCAAACTGGCAGCCTCTGAGCTATGCCCCACATGGTTTGTGTGTGATGTGCTGCTCAACTGGCTCCCTTCTTCCCTCAGCACACACCTCACCCTCTGCCTGGCTTGGTGTGCCTCGTGAGGCGGGTGGGCTGAGCACCCAAATCCCTCTTGTGGCTCCAGACTCCGCTTCTCTTTGGCAGGAGTGTCTGTGGCAGGTTTCTTGTTTTCCCATCCTGCCTTGTTCAGGAGGTTCCTTCTCAGTGCTGCCATTTGACTCTGTTGTTTGCTCCTGCTCTCCAGGCCAGCTATGGGGTGGAAGATCCTGAGTACGCAGTGACCCAGCTGGCCCAGACCACCATGAGATCCGAACTTGGCAAACTTTCCCTCGATAGAGTCTTCCGGGTGAGCTGGGGAGGTAGATCACGAAGCAGCCTCTCCCTCAGCCCCAGGGCAGGCTGATGGGCTTAACAGCAAAATGCCCTTTGCTTAGAGGGCTTCTGTTTCCAGTTGACCTGTTAGTGAATCTTTTGAGATGGGTCCTGTTTCGGTTATTTTTTCTAACAGGAGCTATTTTTTCCCTGCCCTGGGTTAGTTGGAAAGGTTGATGGGGTGGCATCTTCCCAGACCCTGCTGGTCCATCTGTGTTTCTCCTGAAGTGGTGACACTTTGCTCAAGCCCAGAATTAATGACGTGGCTGACCTGGGTCATGGGGGCTGCAACCCTCATGCTGTGTTTGCAGAGCAGAAACAGGAGCTGCTAGTATTCCTGCACAGTGTTTGTATCCAGATGTACACCAGGTGTTTGTATCCCAGCAATTTCAGTTTGGGGCACTGCCCTCCTTAGTAAATGGAGAACCCTTCAAGAGATGTGGGAAGCATGTGACACTGCTTTATGCCTGCAGAGATGGGGTTTTCTGGCTGCCTGTGGACTGTGAGGGACGGTGTCTGTTTCCCCCTTGATCTCTTTTTCATTCTAAGCATCTCTTCTTTGCTCTCTGCCATTCCCTTTGTGCCTCCCAGGAGCGTGAGTCCCTCAATGCCAACATTGTGGATGCCATCAACCAGGCTTCAGACTGCTGGGGCATCCGGTGCCTGCGCTATGAAATCAAGGACATCCATGTACCCCCACGTGTGAAAGAATCTATGCAGATGCAGGTTTGGCTCCGTAGGAGGGTGGTCTGGAACAGGAGGGAATAAGTCTCTTGTCTTGCCCCATGGGTGGGATTTCTCCAGCATGGCCGTGGTGTCCGACCTGTGTTTGCAGGTGGAGGCAGAGCGACGGAAGCGGGCAACAGTGCTGGAGTCGGAGGGGACAAGGGAATCGGCTATCAACGTGGCTGAGGGGCAGAAGCAGGCCCAGATCCTGGCATCAGAAGCTGAGAAAGCTGAACAGATCAACAAAGCTGCTGGTAGTGCACCTAGGCTAGGATTTGGGGGTCCATAGCTGTCTGCACTGAGGGCTGATGCTTCTGGGAAGAGATCGCATCACTGTGTGCCAAGCTTCCTCAGCCACGCTGATCCTTCCCTGCTGGGGCCTTCAAGCTGTGTGTGTGGCTGTCCCACAGCCTGGGGCAGCAGGAGGTGTGTGGCAGGAGCACAGCCACACTGCTGTTGGGGAAGAGGAGGTTTTGCATGTGTGAAATTGCTTTGATTTTCTCCTTGCAAGTACTTTGTGGCAGTTCTGACATGCGTTCTGCGGTGGTTCATTGCAGGAGAAGCCAACGCCATGCTGGTCAAGGCCAGGGCAAAGGCAGAGGCTATTCAACTACTGGCAGCTGCTCTGGCACAGCAGGTGAGTGATGGCTCCTTGGGGCAGCCACAGCTTTGGTGCTGGGCAGATAGAACCATGGCTGTTACCTGTCTTTCTCTTGGACACTTCAAAAGCAGCAAGTGAGGGGTTTGCTGTCCTAGGGACCATGACAAGCCAGGGGTGGGAGTCTGGGTGATGCCTTGGTGGTACATGACCCAGTGCTGAACCCTGTCCTTCTGTCCGCAGCATGGCAGTGCTGCCGCCTCTCTGTCAGTGGCAGAGCAATATGTGAATGCCTTCTCTAATCTTGCAAAAGACTCCAACACCCTCCTGCTGCCCTCCAACACTGGCGATGTCACCAACATGGTTGCACAGGTTAGTGTGATTGGAGGGGCCCTGTCTCTTGCCTGATGGGGTGTGAAAGGGGCAGCCCAGTGGGATCAGGTGCCCTCCTCTCTTCATCTCCTCCATGGTGCTCATTCCCTCCAGGCCCTGGCCATCTACACCACGTTGACCAAGCAACAAACTGTGAAGACCCAGGATGAGGCACCTCCAGCCTGTGAAGAGCCCCAGCCTCCCACCACTGAGGTGCTCAAGGCAGAGCAGGCTGGCTCCAGCTAGCAGGGCCAACAGTATCTCTCGCCCTTGCTCGGGACCTGCTGGGATATGGCAGTTCTCTTCTGCTGTCTTCCCTGATCAGGTGTTCCCTTTCCCTCAGCCCTTATTTTGTATTTGGATTTCAGTCATGGAATAAATGCTACCAGTGCTGCTGCAGTGGGTCCCTGGGAGCCTGACCACACCATCTACCATTGAAGAGGGGCTGTCGCTCCTGAACAGGCTCCTGACAGGAGCCTGCACAGACACACAATGATATACAGGAGGAGCTGGGCAATCCTGTCCCAAGGCATGATGCCTGGTCCAGCACGGACTGGACTGGAAGGGACTTTAAAGCTCATCCAGTTCCAATCTCTCCCATGGGCAGGGACACCTTCCACTAGAGCAGGTTGCTCCAAGTCCCTGTGTCCAACCTGGCCTTGAACACTGCCAAGGATGGGGCAGCCACAGCTTCTCTGGGCACCCTGTGCCAGTGCCTCAGCACCCTCACAGGGAAGAACTTCTTCCTTATATCTGATCTCAGTCTCCCCTCTGTCAGGTTAAAGCCATTCCCCTTGTCCTGTCCCTACAGGCCCTGTCCCAAGCCCCTCTCCAGGTTTCCTGTAGCCCCTTTAGGCACTGGAGCTGCTCTAAGGTTTCCCCTTAAGGAGCCTTCTCTTNAGGTTTCCTGTAGCCCCTTTAGGCCCTGGAGCTGCTCTAAGGTTTCCCCTTAAGGAGCCTTCTCTTGTCCAGGCTGACCCAGCCCAGCTCTCTCAGCCTGGCTCAAGAGAAGAACTGCTCCAGTTCTCCTGGGGATCCTCATTGTCCCCTTCCTCTCCCGCTAGCTGCCCCTGCGAGACCGGGACTCCCCTATAGAGTGCAAGGAGAGGCACACCCCTAGCATTCAATCAACTAATTAATTAATTAGGAGGGACCCCCCGGGGCGCTTAGCGGCTCCAGCCCGCCAGGGGGCGCTGCAGGTCCCAGCGCTGCCGCTCTAGGGCCGCCGGTGCAACACGCGGCTCTTCCGGGGGGAGGTGGCGGGGCCTTAGGCGGCCGCAGGTGGGACGGGAACGGGAAGGGTGAGCGGAACCGGGAGGGTCCGTGAGGGGCTGAAGGGCAGGATGAGAGACTGGGGTTAGGGGGTCCAAGGGCTTGGCTGTGAGGTGGTGGCCGGGGGTGTCAGGGAGCGGCCCGGTAAGTCGGGGTGCGCCGGGCTGGGCCGTAGCGTGTACCAGGACCCGGTGGTATGCGGTGAAGCCGGGGTGTCGGGTTGGGAAGTGGCGGGGGTGGTGGCAGGACCAAGCCTGGCTGTGTTCCCCTTAGGATGCAGCGGTGGCCGGTGCTGCTGTTCCTGGCCTGGGTCTGCCTTCTCTTCTTTGCTGGCATCGGGCTCTTCATGAGCGGCTTCCTGCTCACCCGGATCGAGCTCTCCAGCAGCAGCTCCTGCTCTGACCCGCTCCTGCCGCCGCTCTGGCAGAGACAGAGCCTGCCGCCGGGCTCCTGCTGGGCACCCCAGCGCTTCTCCAAGGCCGTGCTTGTCATCATTGATGCCCTCCGCTTCGAGTTTGCCCGCTTCAATCCAGCCAAAGCCAGCCCGCTGCCCTACGAGAATAAGCTGAGTTTCCTGCACCACCTCACAACCTCCCAGCCCCGCCATGCCCGTCTCTACCGGTTCCGAGCAGATCCCCCCACTGCCACCATGCAGCGAATCAAGGGCCTCACCACCGGGTCACTTCCCACTTTCATTGACGTGGGAAGCAACTTTGCCACCTATGCAATCCAGGAGGACAATCTGCTGACACAGCTGGTGCAGAACGGTAGGTGGGCAGGAGCTGTGTCCCACAGGAACAGGGCAGATCACTGGCCAGTGCTCACACAGGACCTTTATTCCCCTCTCCTTTAAAGGGAGCTGCTCACAACACCTCTACCCTATCAGCTAGCTCTTTAGCCCTACTCAGATGACAGTTATGTAGTCAGGGTTTTTCCATCTTGTACTGGGAGTAGGAAAGAGTTAGGACCATGGCTTCATCACCTACAAAGATGACAAGAAAGCAGGCTGTGCTGATGGCGACTGCCACAAGGTCACCTCCAGGAATGGCTGCACTAAGCCAAGGGCAGTTGGTCATGTCATGTTTGCATTCAGGTGAGCTGCACTATGAGGGAGGAGCTGGTGCCTACGAGGAGGAGTGTGCTGTGGGACTGTCATTCAGGCACAAGTTGGCCTGGCTGGCTGGCTGGCTGTGGCTGTGGGGCAGCAACCTCATTGCATTTTCTGTGGTGTTTGGTGCTTAGTGGAGCTGTAAAAGGCTTGTTAAGTTAGGACAATGGAATAGAGAGAAGGGAATGGGACACAGTCAGTGTTATCCAGAGATTTCCTTCCAGGTGTCAGAGTGACACAAATACTAGTGCTTGGGATGAGGTAACGTGGCTGGGTTGTCTCCTAACCTGTGTGTGAGCAAAGAGGTCAAACTGAGCAAATCATTCAAGTTGAAAACCAGAGATAGACCTTGTGCAAGAGCAGCAGCCTTGCAGTAAATAGTTCTGCTCCCAAACCAGAGAGGCTGTGTGGAAATGTGGAGGGTTGGGTGGTAGCAGGCATAGCAAGCAGAGCAAGGGCAGTGGGGAGGACCACTGCTTTTGCCTTCTCTTTTTTGTATAGGAAAACACACCGTCATGGTATTATAAGCTGGAGGCAGGGCTCATGGCTTCTACTCAACCCCTGTCAGTGATTATCTACTGCTGTGTGTTGTACAGGGGACCCTTGAGCAAGGGTTTGTCTGCTTCATGCTGAGCCTTCCTAATTTCTGTGTTAGTGTAAGCAGGTGCTGTATTAACAGGCCTGCTTCCTGGTCTATTCAACCCACTGGTCTTTCTGCTGGGGTGATGTGTCAGAGGTGGATTTGGTGCAAGTGGACGTGGTGTGGGGGGCCCTGGTAGGCTCAGAAACAGGCCTGGTTGCTGCCTGTATTCAGACTCATTTATCATCAGCCAGATGGTTGTTTTAATTTTAGGTCACTTTTGAGTGTGGGTTGAAGAGGAGCCAGTGCTACAGGCCCTGACCTGGATCTGCCCAAGCTCTTTGTGCTAGGTTGGATAACAGCATGAGTTGGGTAAGCTGCCTGGTCTCATTAATTCCTTTCTTGCTAACTCAGGAAGAAGAGTGGTCTTCATGGGTGATGACACTTGGGAAGGACTCTTCCCAGAGAAGTTTTTCCGCTCATATTTCTTCCCTTCTTTTAACGTGAAGGATCTTCACACTGTGGACAATGGGATCCTGCAGCATCTGTATCCAACTGGTAAGCAGCTCTTCCCACAAGTCCTGGTTAAGTGTTGTACCTGGGTAAGAGCAATCCTACGCACAAATACAGGCTGAGTGGAGACTGGGTTGAGAGCAGACCTGAGGAGAAGCACTTAGGGTGTTGGTTAACAAAGCAGCTCACTATGACCTGGCAATGTGTGCCATGAAGACAATCACAGGGCTGGAGCACCTCTCCCATGAAGAAAGGCTGAGAGTGTTGGGTTTGCTCATCCTGGAGAAGAGAAGGCTTCAGGGAGACCTTGTAACAGTCTTCTGGTATCTAAAAGAGGGCAACAAGAAATCTGGAGGGGGCTTTTGACAAGGGCATGTAGTGATAGGACAAGGGGGAACGGCTTTAGCCTGATAGAGGGGAGATTGAGGTGAGGTGTTAGAGAGAAGTTCTTACCTGTGAGAGTGGTGATGCCCTGGCACAGTGTCCTGGGTTCAGCAGTAGCATTTTTCTCCTTCTCAGTAGCTAGTGCAGTGCTGTGGTTTTGACTTTCAGCCTGGAAACAGCGCTGATAACACTGATGTTTTTAGTTGTTGCTCCATAATGTTTACTCCAATCAAGGCCTTTTCAGTCTCTCATGCTCTGCCACGGAGGAGGGGCATGGGAAGCTGGGAGGAAGCAGAGACAGGACCCCTGACCCAAACTATCCAAAGAGGTATTCCATACCACAGCATGTCATGCCCAGTATATAAGCTGGGGGCTGTTACCCTAAAGGCCCAGATCACTTCTCGGGTCAGGCTGGGTATCGGTCAGTGGGTGGTGAGTGGTTGTATTCTCTCCCCTTGTTATTTCCCTTATCGTTATTGTTATTGGTGGTAGCAGGAGTGGTTTGTGTTATACCTTAGTTACTGGACTGCTCTTATCCCAACCCGTGGGAGTTACATTCTTTACATTCTCCCCCCTATCTCTCCGGGAGTGCGGGGAAAAAAAAGGAAAGGGGTGAGCGAATGGCTGCATGGTTCTGAGTTACCAGCTGGCCTTAAACCATGACACACAGGTTACCCAGAGAAGCTGTGGCTGCCCCATCCCTGGCAGTGTTCAAGGCCAGGCTGGACGGGGTCTTGGAGCAACCTGCTCTAGTGGAAGGTGTCCCTGCCCGTGGCAGGGGATTGGAACTGGGTGAGCTTTAAGGTCCCTTCCAACCCAAATAATTCTATGGCAATTTTTTCATTTATATGTGGTTCCTGCTGCAAGTTTGGGGTAGGGCTGATGAGTTTTTCCTATTACAAAGTGGCACTGGGCAGTCACACACTGCTGCCTGGGGATTATAGTGCTCTAGCTGACAAGCTAGCTTTTGAGGCCTGTAAACTGTTCCTGTAAATACCTTTCCTCCATTTGGGAGAGGGTGCAGCTTGATGGTATGAGGTTAGGCATCTACATCTGTCCTAGATACACACTGCCAAGATGGAGTAGGACAAGCAGCTTAGCTGTGACATGTGGTTGCCCAGGCAGGCACACAGTGCTCTGGGAAATGCAGCTGGGATGCTGGGGCACAACACTACTGTCAGCAGAGCATGGATAGCTCCTAGTCCTGGGAGGAAGGTGACATGTGAGATTGGTTTGTGAATTTTTGGTGATTTCAGACTCTTCTCTGAGATTCTGGGACCAAGGAGAATTCTCTTTGCCTTCTCTGTGTATGAATCTAAGTGAATCAAGGGTGCAGTGGCCTTTCACAGAGGTGTCCTTGTGCCTTGTGGTTCTGCAGTTCATTGTTTAACTCCAGATATGCTGGTTTTCATGTGTTGCAGCCCCAAAGCAAGGGGTAGAGGCTGGAGTAACTTCCTAGCTATGAAGGGCATTGGTTTGTGGTCTGTGTCCGTATCCTGACTGGGATGCAGAGGCATGTGTTGATGAATCCAACTTGAAATATCCGCAGGGGAGGACTGGTGTTCTGGGTTCTCCTGTTTCTGAACATCCCTTTGGTTTAGCACAGTTTGTGGCCATTTGAGGTAAGGGTGTTTCAGTGTGACTTGGGCCATTCTGCTACTGCAGGATGGTGAATAAAACCCATGGATACTGGGCCACTGCTGGGCATTGAACTCCCTGTGGTATTGCTTGGCATCTGCAGACCAAGAGTGTGCCTCTTAAAACCTGCATCCATCTGCTTGAGAGCTGGGAGTGACAATGGCAACAGGGGAAGGAACAGCAATTTCTGGAGGCAACCAAAAAGCTCTAGTGAGAGGATCCAAACATGGAGCCTGTTCTGAACTCAAGGTTAGCATGTGATAAGGGTGTTCTTGTTCTGCAGTGGACAGTGGTGAATGGGACATGCTGATTGCTCACTTCCTTGGTGTGGACCACTGTGGACACAAACATGGGCCTGACCATCCTGAAATGGCAAAGAAGCTCACCCAGATGAACGAGATGCTAAGGTGATACGTGTGGTGGTGCGGGGTTGCCAGCTGGCCTCTTCCTTCAGGCAGGCTGTTGGGGCCTTCCCAGGGGATTTACGGATGCAGAGGGCAACAGGGAATGCTTACTGTGCCTCTTACAAGGAGAATGGCTTTGGCCAGTGGCAGCTGAAACCCCAGCTGTGGCACAGTCTTGGTTACATAGACATGTGTTCATAAGAGGTTTGGTTTCAGAGTTAAGGCTGTCTTCAGGCCTTGGACCTTTGGTTCTCAACCAAACGATCAGGTGGTGGTGCAGCTGGAGTATGGCTGAGCCTCACTCCTTCCATCTCTAAAATGGAGGCTGTCACATTGAAGTTGGCTAGTGTTTGAGAATCAGCTGGAGAGCCCTGGCTAGGGAGTGCTGCATTTACTGCGCAGCCCCATGATCTACACCTCTGTGGTCAGAGGGCAGAAATCCTGATCACACAGCTGTGCCTCAGCTCAAAATGCAGCAGCTTTCAACTCTCAGGACTGCTTTATTTTGTGGCGTTACAAGGAGCAGATAACTTGCCCTGCTGCACGTGAGAGTGTGTACCTACAGCATACCTGGGGGACAGATCCCCCCTTTTTTCCTTAAAAATAAGAGATTGCTCACACAACGTGAAGCAATATATGGGACCCAAATAGAAGCAGCCTGAAATTCATTCCTGTTGGGAATCCTTCTTTTGAATTGTGTTTTGTCACGATCCCTGAAGGCACTGAGGAACCAGCCGCCATTCACTGGGGCCTAAGCAAGTTCAGTGTACTGTGACTCAGGGGTCTGCATTTCCATTTTGGTTTTAAAGTATCCATTGCCCATATGCCTGGCTCAGTTGTTACAGCTCTGCATCAGCTCCTAGTTTTGCCCATATCTTTTTGTGGACTTCACCTCTGTGGTGCAGGCAGACCTGGTGGGCATATGTCCTCTCTTACTTGGGCTCTTTGGGCCAGTTCCCAGGTAGGAGCTGACCTTCCTTATCCCGATGACAGGTCCTTGGTGGATCACCTGGGGAATGACACCCTTCTTCTGGTGGCTGGAGACCATGGCATGACAGAGACCGGAGACCATGGTGGTGAGAGCGAGAAGGAAGTGAATGCAGCACTGTTTGTGTACAGCAAAACACCCCTATTTGGCACTGGCCCTCCAGAGGTGAGAAGAAGCTAATCCTTAGCTGTCACTGCCTGAAGTGGCATCTGAGGTGAAGACTGTATCCTGGGGTTACAGTGAGTAATAGTTCTAGTGGGATTGTTTAGGTTGAGAGGAGTCCATCACCTTACCTAGGAGAACAGTGAAAGAGCTGACAAAGGATGCAGGTGGGTGAAGGGTTTGGGACCTGTGTTCAGGCTCTGAGGGGTTTTGAGGTGAGGCAAGGTAAGCTGTTAGACAGCCAGGGCCATAGCCAGGGACCTCTCCTCCACCAGGGCATTGCAGAGCTTCTGCTTTCCTCTGTGTTTTCCCACTCCTGGCTTGCCCAGATTCCTCTCTGAAGAGAGGGTTATCTTCCCTATCACCCTCCAGCCCAAGTGAAAAGCGATGTTGCTGTGTGCTTCCTGAATTTCTGATTCCTCCCCTCTCTTTCCAGGAGCCCGAGGCCATTCCCCAGGTGAACTTGGTGCCCACTGTAGCCCTGCTGCTGGGTGTGCCTATCCCCTACAGTAACATAGGGGAGGTGATGGCTGAGCTGTTCTCCGGGGACAGCAACACCGTGTCTGCAGCCTTGCAGCAGCTCTCTGTCTATCACATCAATGCCAAGCAGGTATGTCCTACAGTAGGCTTACCATTGAGCCAGAGAGGAGAAGAAATGGTTGTTTAAGGACAAACCTCTTCTGTTTGATGGAGGTGGAGCAGTGACATGGTGTTACCTTTGTGGAGAACTTATTTTGAAGAGTTACCTTTTTGCAGTGTTGGCTTCAGTAAAAGGTGGCACCATTTTCCAAACAGAGAAATGAGATACCTATTTAGTACATCCATTGAGATATACCCTTTTAGTGCTTGGTGTTGAGTGCAATGTTGTGGAAAATACTGCCAGGGAAAGCAGCATTCACTTCTGGATGAGGGTTGGTCTCCAATGGTCAGAGGTGGATTTGGTAACTGGGGTGGCTGGTGGAGAGGCTGGTTTGTCAAGACTGAAGATGACTAAGGGCAAGTCTCATTAATGGGGATTCAAGAGTGTAAATGGGTGTTTTGATGCTGCTTCAGTTCTGGAGTCAAAACACAGTTACCTATTCTAGATCAGTGGCAAAAGGAGAACAGTAACGAAGGACTAAATAAACACCATGTAACATGACAGTAAAGTGGGATAGAGAAAGAATAGTTAATACTGAGCACAACAAAATACAGAACCCCAAAAGCTGAATGACAAAAGTTGAGAGTGACTATACCAGGTGTAAAAGAAGTCCAAGCAATGGAGTAGGCCACCTGCCAGGGAAAGCCATGGAGGACGTGAGGGCTGTCTTGTGGCTCTCAGCATGCCTCAGAACCAGATTTGCTCCATGTGTTGCAGGGCACATGTCAGCAAAGTGCCAGTGTGCCTCTGAAGGACTCCTGAGTTGCGAGGAGCACAAGAATAACTCCTCCAGCCCCCAGCCAGTTTCTCAGTGTGCCAGGTGTACACCACTGATGCAAGTCAGTGAGGAGAGGATATGGTTGCTGAGGGGAAGAAAGAAATGTTCAGCCTCTCTTCTGTGTATTTATAGATCAGCAGGGTGCTTTGTCATTTAGAGGCGACAGTTTATGTTACTGAGGATATTGATTATCATCAGTTAGAAATTAATTGTTATCCAATCTGCTTGCTTAAATACTTGCACTCATTTGAGAAGGATTCTGGCTCGATCATGTTGATGTTGAAGATTTTGCATACCAGGGAGGTTGTGCAGGCCTGCAAGAGAGCTGGTGCATACATTTGCCATTCATGGACAGGAGCAGACTGATTCTGTCTGTGCTCCGAGGCAGCTGTAAGGCATGTGAAGACCTGGGTGTATTTTTGGGCTTGAGCAGATCCTACTGTTGAGCAGCTGGATGTTTGTAAGGGCACCCTGCCCTGGTAATGCCTTTGTAATACCTTTTTTATGATTTTGGGGTCATAGCTGCCTCTACTGCTGTCTTCTTGAAAGGAGAAGGAAACAGAACAAACTTTCCTATAATATAGGACTATATAGACTAGTAATATGGTGTGTTGATGTGCCTATATTGAAGAAGGGGGAACAGGTTGATTTGATCCACTATAAGCTCTTTAATTTGGTATCTCTCCTCACAAACAAAGGAAGATCAACACTGGGTGCAAATTAATAGCCAGTAACAACTCAAAGCTTTGTGGGACCTATACAAAGACTGTGTAAAAGCCTTTAGTGATGCACAGCATTACCAGAGGTGCACCTGCAAGTGAAGAACTTAGAGGAGCTAGTTTGGCTACAGGGGTGGATACTTCACTTGAGAGGGATGTCACTTTGGCAGAGGGATTGTGTTCCTGCCATTCAAATCCTGTATATGGGTTGACCACCCCCGGGTGATGCAGCTGGACCTAGGTCTGTCCTTGCAGGGGATAGCATAGTGGGCCTGTTTCCATTCTGAAGGGATCTGTGTAAGGCAGTGACTCCCATTCCTAGTGTCCCTGTCTAATCCTATGTCCTCTCCCACAGGTGGACCGCTTCCTGCAGTCCTACTCGCTGGTGGCTCAGGACCTGCCAGCAGAGCAGCTTCAGCGCCTGCAGGAGCTCTTCTCCGGCGCTGTGGAGGAGCACACTCGGCTGTTGGACCAGGTGCAGGAGGCAACGTTGGTGCCCTCAGAGCTGGAGTCCAGGCTGGGAAGTCTCATTAGTCGCTTCCAGCTCTACCTACGGGAGGCACGGGCTGTGTGCACTCAGTCCTGGGCCCGCTTCAACTCCCTGCGTATGGTGGGGGGCTGCACCCTTATTGCTGCTTCCTGCTTGCTCTGCTACATGGCCACAGAGCTGGCTGCATCATCAGACTCATTCTACCGCAGCTGCCTCCTGTACCCGCTGCTCTGGGGGCTCGTGGTGGCTGTTCTGCTTGGGCTGGCCCATGTGTTCACCCAGGAGGGGCTGGATCTCCTCCTGATGTCCTCATGCACAGCCGCTGCTTCTCAGCTGGGATTTTTCTGGCACTGGTGGGGCCGGCATCCCAAGCGAGCCCTTTTGGTGGGCAGTCAGCCACCTTTGGCCAACACTGGTTTAAGGCAGAGGCTGCAAGCCTGGCTGGGGCTGGCATTCCCCATGGGCATTCTGCTCTTCCGCTGTGGAGCCATGTTCTCTGATAGCTTTGTCGTGGCCGAGGCCTGGGTGGCCCCATTCCTGCTGGCCTCACTGGTGATGCTTCTAGTAGGAAAGCTCCACTGGGATGGCCGCCTGACTGTACCAGAAGGCCCCAAGCAGCAGGTCCTTGGCTTTAGTTCTTACCGGAGAGAGATGTGGTACCTGCTGTGCCTTGCGGCCATGCTCCTGGTCTGCGTGCGCCTCTCTGGTTTCTTCCACCAGTGCCGCGAAGAAATTCCTCAGTGCCGGCCTTCTCTTTTCCTCTCCCCACTTGCCAGCCTGAGAAATACACGGGCCAAGAACCTCTTCTACCTCCTGTGCGTGGCCTTGCTGGCTGGGCTGGTCTATGCAGTGCGGAGCTGGCTGCGACACTATGGCAACCTCAACAGCTCAGACCCCCTTGTGCTCTTTGTGCGCTGGGGTTTCCCACTGGTGGTCCTCTGTATTGCCTGCTACTGGGCAGTTGTCTCCAGTGCTGATGACTCTCTAGGTAAGCTGCAGGAGCTGGTGCAAGTGGCAGTTGTTGCTTTTCCATGGGCTGTCTATGGGCTAGCATCCATGGGGCTGCTGCTGCTGTTGTGCAATCCGATGACAGTGTTTGCAAAGGACACTTGGGAGTCGGCAGGATCCATTGTCACTCCATACCTGGGGGTTCCTAGCTCTGAAGTGGACTTCCTCCACGTCATCCCTCAGATCTACAAGAGGATGCAGGAATCTCAGAAGAGCCGCCTGGAGCGGGGCAACTGCAGGGCCACTATCGCTGCATATGGGTTGGGCAGCGTGTATTCAGCAGCCCTGGTCATAGCCCTCACCCTACTGGGCTTCCTCTTGATGCTTCTGCACAGTGAGCGGCTGAGTCTTGCGTTCCTACTCCTCTTCCTGGAGGGCTTCGTACTGCTGCACATCCACACGTGTGTCAGAGGCCTTGCTGGAGATGCTGGTGAGTCAGGGCTCAGTGGAGCATCCTCTGGGTGTGAGAGCCAGGGCCTTATCTGCTGTGACTGTGTCTTATTTCCAGCGGGAGCAGCAGGGTGCGGTTTGCTCTTAGGGGGTGGTGTTACACTGATCCTCAGGGATCCTCCTAGCTGTACTGGAGCTGCTGCAATCCTCTAGTAGAGATAGCAGGGACATAATGCAGGAAGAGGAGTTGTCCCTTGTGTCAGGGAAGGGGGCTCTATACCTATCACTTTTCATCAAACCCCACTGTTTCTGACTGAGTCCAGCAGAGGGAAGCAGAGGCTTATGCCTGGCCCTTCGCTGTATCTGTGATGGGAGCCTGACTGGTTTCTGTCTTCCAAGGAGACAGTGGAAAAGGAACCTAGAAGAAAAGTCAGTAGCTGTTTTTTGCTATGGATCTGTCTTTTGTTCCTCAATGTTGATCTTTCTTCCCTCCCCCCCTGCCCCTTTTTGGTTTTTTTTTTTGTCTCTCAGAGCCTTTTTCTGTGCCCTGGTATGCAGTCATCTCCTGGCTCCTTGCTGCTTCCCAGTTCTTCTATTCCACAGGCCACCAGCCCATCTTCCCAGCCATCCATTGGAATGCAGCTTTTGTGGGCTTCCACCTTGACCACAGCACCAACCTCCTGCCTGCTGTCCTGGTGGGCGCCAACACCTTTGCCTCCCATATCCTCTTTGCAGGTAAATCACTTTCTTCCTGAGCTGCTGAGCCTGAGCAGACACGGTTCACTGCTTTGCCTTGTCTGGAGGCCTGCAGGCTGAGCACGAGTCGATGAAGGCTCCAGCACCAGCTGAACAGCAGCATCTTCACTGTCCCCTTCTGGGGCCACAGAGATGCCTGTGGCCTGCAGCCTCAATGCAGTTATGCCTGAACAGCAAATTGGAGCTGGGGTATATGCTTCCTGCACGTCCAGGGCATGATGGCAGAGCCTAGACTGCTCCTCACCTCCTGGGCTTGAGTAACTTCATGTGCCTTTGTCCTTGAGGTAGTTGGCTGCCCTCTGCTCCTGCTTTGGCCCTTTGTGTGTGAGATGCCCAGCTTCCAGAAGAAGAAGCCCAAGAAGGAACCACGAGAGGAACTGCAGGAGGTGGAGGAGCACATGATGGAGATGAGGCTGCGGGAGTCCCCAGAGAAGTTTTCCACTGCTCTGCTGCAGCTGGGGCTGAAGTACCTCTTTGTCCTTGGGGCACAGGTATGGAGAGGTGGGAAGGCTGCAGAGAAGGCTGTCTAACAGGAAATTGGTGTGCTGTGGGAATCTTGGGGCACTCTGATGAGGGAAAGGGGTCAGGCAGAGCACAGACAGGCCTATGGGTGACATGTCTGGTGGAAGGGCAGCCGCACAGGTCCTCTTTTCAGCTGTGCCATTTGCTCTGTGCTTTGAGAAGGGCTCCAGCCCTGAAGCCACAGTGTAGATTAAGCTGCTTTTCCTGCCTGTCTGCTCAGAGGTGGAATATCTGTTCAGAAACTGCAGGGTTGTAATCCTGCTCCTCCTCTTCCCCACCATGCCTATCTATTTTGTACCAGCTCTGTTTTTTATCTGATCCTGCGCTGTGGTGATATGGGGAGCTAAACACCAGAAATGTAATCCTGTGAAAGAAGCCAATAGCTTTCTGGGATTTAGCTCTGCAAATCGTTTTCCTGTGTGTCCAGACCAGACACAGTACAAGGGAGGGGTCAGGCCCTGTAGCAGAGAGCAGGAGGCTTCCTCTCGGTGAAATACTGGGTCAGGTTAGCCACAGTGTGAGTCCTTCTCTGTACTGTCCCAGTGTGCCCTCAGGAGGGCCGGCGTGTACCTCAGACTGCTTCTGTTTCCTGACTTGAGAACACAATGGAAGGGAATTCTCTTTGGGATGCTTATTTCTGGTGTGCACAGTTTAGTAGAACCTTCAGATCTGAACATAGTGTTCAGGAGGTCTCTCCAGGGTAGTCTGTAACCTGTTTTTCATGATCTCCCCTACAGCTTCTGGCCTGTGTTTGTGCAGCTATGATTCTCAGGAGGCATCTCATGGTCTGGAAGGTCTTTGCCCCCAAGTAAGTCCCAGGGGCTGCTCTGATGCTGGGTTAGGGCTCCTGTCCCTGGTGTCTTGACTAGAGTTCATAAACAGTAATGCTGGCAGAGACCCTGTGATCAATCTTCTGACTCTTCTGCCTAGCAGAGGCTACAGGACTGTCCTTAACTAATTCCTGCTTCAAGTTCAGAAGCTGGGCTTGAACTAGAGCCTGGAAATTTCTCTCCTTATCTTGATTTCCAAAGACATACAGAACCCACCTGGAAGCTAAGTATATTCAGGGCAGAGGGCCAAAAGCAGGGATACCAGGCCAAAAATGGTAAACCCAGAAATACTCAACTAGCAAACCTAATAGGTTTGTGTTGGTGGCTTTAACCTCTGAGGGATTAAGAAGCCCACCTGGGTGTTGTCCTGAATGGCCTCTAAACTAGAGGCATGCTTGGCTTATAGCTTGCAGGCAGCAATTGCTGGGGTGTGAATGTAATTCATATTTTAGGGTCTGGGGGTCTACTAGCCTTTCACTTTCAGAATAACCAGCCTGCTAGGAGTGAGGGTAGCAGCCTGTCTTTGCAGCCACATCAGCTGCCATACACTTACTGCATCTGTTGTTACCTGCAGGTTCCTCTTTGAGTCACTGGGCTTTGTGGTGAGCAGCATCTGCCTCTTGCTGGGGATCTCCCTGGTGATGCGTGTGGACTGTGCTGTCAGCACCTGGTTCAGCCGGCTTCAGCTCAGGTAGCGTTGGAGATGTGGGGAACCCGAGCTGCTCACCGGCCAAGGCTGTGGTTGTCTCTTTTTCCTCCCTGGGGCTGGGAAGGATCCATAAGCCAGCAGCTACGAGTGCCTGCCGACAGCAGACAGGGTTTATCCCCAGCTCCCTGCCTCAGTGCTGCACAAAAGGACTGGAGCCAACTGTTGCCCGCTCGTTGTGATGGTGTTTCTCAGCAGTGGAGGTCAAAGCTCTCTATGGGTGTTTGTTGGCAGCAGGAAGACTCTGCTGCAGGAGCCCAAGAAGTGCTCCTCTGGAGAAACACCAATGGGGGGGTGGGGGGAGTCTTGCTGCTACTTTCCTGACAACTGTACCCATTGTGCAGCTTCAGTGGTCAGCAAGGTGTCACCATTCCTGTGCAGAGACGGTGATTCATGGGAAAGGGGCCTACTGACAAGGGGAGAGGAGGTTGGGAGGAGAAGGAAGGTTCTGCAGCCACCACTTCTCTTCACATTCTCAGTTTTCATGCTGGAAGGAAAGCGCACATGGTTACACATGCACATAGTCCCTGGGGTCTCACTGGCAGCTGCTCCTCTGTAGAGTTGGTTGCTCTGTAGTGAGGCGCCTCCTGCCCTACACTCACTCCCATTTTTCTTCCTCAGCCACAGGGAGGACACTAGGGAGTGCTCTGGGCTACCTCATACAGCCTGAAGCAGGCTTAGCTTGTTAGGGAGTGGTAGCAGGGAGAACTCTGTCCATGACCAAGGAACTCTGCACTTGTGGTCTCAGCATGTTGGTGTCTCCATAGGCCAGGCTGTACCAACCAGGGCTTCCGATGTCTTCCTGAGCTTGTGCTGCTGAATGCCAGTTGTTGATTGTGAACAATTAAGATGCAGTGACAGAACATTGGCTCATCCCTGTATTTGGTCTGGTCAGAAGGAAGCGGGAGTCTGGAGTAGTTGTCCCAATGGCAGGAATGGCCTTGGCATGAGCTCCAGTGTCTGGTGCTTATCTTGCTCTTGACCTCAGTGTTCTGCATGGGACTTCATGCCACAAGTGAGCTACACCAAACCTGCCCTTAGCTGCTCAGTGTTATGTCTTTCTTCATGAGCAAAGGCTGAGGACAGTGACCATGGTTTCTGGACACATTCCAGCAGTTTTGATGAGAGCTTGAAATCCTTACTGCCCTGAAACACTGTGTGACATTAATTGGTGCTATGAAACCTTTAGTCTCTTTTTCCTCTGGAAAGAGCTGAGAACTGCTTGCCTGGAATTCCTGTGCTGATTTTTGTTCTGATGTCATTTGTTTTTTAACCCTTGCACCATCACTGCCCCTGTCTGAGTTCCTCACTGCAGACTGATAGCATAACTCCAGTCTCTTCCTCGAGTCACAGATTCCTGCAGTGTCCTGGGGAAGATGCCTCAGCACCTCTCTCATAATTTCAGCTCTTGCCATTACACCCATGTGCCTGATCACTGTGGAAAATGGCTTTTGACGGCAGACAGCCTTTGTATTTTAACCACTGCAATGTGCTTGCTCAGGCTTTAAGGTGAAATTCCAGGGAGGCTAAAACTGGTCTAACTTTGGGCTTCCATTTCCGCTGCCTGGCCTCCTGAGAGGCTGTACTGTTCCACCTCAGCCTCACATCTCCCCTGCATCATTTCATGCAACACAACCAGGTACTGTCTTGTAGCTGGCATGACTGCCTGGGCTGCACAGTGTGGAAGCTGAAGAGGACAGCAGCAAATCAGCTGACAAACAGAGAGGCTTAGAGTCCCACCCTAAAAAAATAGGTGGTTTGCTGTATACTGTGACTTCTTGGTGACTGTATGGTTCTTGGTGCTGAGGGGCCATGCTGATGGGTGCATCGCTGTGGAGAGGAGGAAGGGGATGGAGCTAGCAGCTACCCAGTAAATTTCCATCTAATGTGAGGTTAGTCTAGATAATACATGTTGCTAAACCACAAGGCTGGATTCCAAATAGGTCTTGTTGTAATGTCACAACCTGGTCATGAGCTTGCTGCTTTGGATGCATTTGTGCTGGCAGAAAACTTTATGGTCACTAATGCTGTAGAACTGGCCTCTGCTGTCCCCACAGCTGCTCCTGAGGCCCCTGGGCTTTCTTCTGGGCCATTTCTGGGACTAGTTCCTCTTCCAGTGGTCACCATAATGCTGCTGAGCCTTCCTATGCTCATCGTTTGTGGTCACAGCACTCAGAAGATGCTTGGGAATCCTCTCCTTATCTCTCCGTAACTGTCCTCTACCTGCCTTTGAGGATTTATGGCCACACGGTGGAGCAGCGGGGACAGCAGAAAACACGCACATTCATCTCGACAGAGAGTCCAAGCAAAGCAAAGCAAAGTTATTTGCAATAACAAAGCTTTTACTACATTTGTGCTAGCGATATAAATAGCAGTAGCCCAGAGAACATAAAGAAGGACTACAGAGCCCTTGGAGAGGTGGTTAGGGGCTCTGGAGCTCAGATTGTCTTTTTGTCAGTTCTCCAGGTTACAGAGGAGGACCCCAGAAAGGCTAGGAGGATCGGACAGGTTAATAAATGGTTAGAATGATGGTGCCATAGTTAGGGGCTTGGGTATTTAGAACATGGGACTCAATTTGGGAGGCTAGGTCTCTTGGGGGCTGGTGGAGCTGTTCTGACAACGAAGGGGAAGAGCGGTTTTGGTAGGAGGCTTTCCAAGCTGGTTAAGGATGCATTAACCTGGATATGTTGGGGGAGGGGGACAGAGCCTTGGGTGACATGGTTTAGTGTGAGGTGTCCCTGCCCATGGTACAGGGGGGTGGAACTGGATGATCTTAAGGTCCTTTCCAACCCAAACAATTCTGTCGTTCTATGAGTCTACATTCTTGTCACTGCAGAGATGCCAAGGAGTGCTGGCTGCTCATCCAGGGCAGACTGGCTACAACACCAAAGAATTCAGATTCAAGAAGACAAGTTTTCTAAGGGCTGGAGATGCTCTTGCTTTCTTTCATTGACTGTTTTAGTCACTGAACCCTGCTGGGTCGCTCCTGGAGCAGCTCTTCCAAATGGTTTGTTCTGGTCCCTGTGTCCCTTGGCTGAGTGTCCAGGGGATGTGTCATGCTCATGCTCAGCAGCACTGTTTCCATTGTACACTCCACAAACCTGCTGCACTTTGGGATTTTGCAGGCATTGTGTGTGTGTTCCTTGGTGGGGCAGGGAGAGCTCCACTGGGATGCTGTGTCCCATAGTCATGGCATGGGGCTGGGATCAGTTGTGTCTCATTTATGCCACATGGAAAATGGCAACCAAAAGCTGCCACCTATGCAAAAAGGTTGTGGCTGTTGGGAGCATCTCCTGCTCCAATCTGTAGGGATGCCTTGGGGAAGTCAGGGCTCCATGGATCTCCATTCCCATGCCTGTTTCTCCACCCCATCTCTCTCTGTTCTCCCCTCAGTGCTTCAGGCTGCTTATTGATGCCAAGGCATGGTCTTGGTGTGCATGTTTCCCTTTCCCTCGGGAAGCAACAGTGCCTGTGTGCAGGAGCAGGGCTGGGAATGCTGTCTTCCCATGAGCTCTGACTGGACTCACACATGATTTGGAGCTAGATGGTTGTTTTATTTTTCATTATTAACCTCTCTGTGCCTCAGTACCCTACTTGGGAAAATACTTAAGGGGATAGACCCAGGTTTGGGAAGCAATTTGGAAGCTCTGCATGCAGCGCGGTGCTACACTTTCCTGGGGATCTTTGCATATATTTGGCTGTTAGTGCTTTTGTTTCCATTCAGCAGCTACACCTGGATGGTGGAAGGGAATTCTGGACTCTGCTGGGAAGCAGAGACTTTTTTCCTTCAAAATAACCCTAAACCAGGCAAGTTGGCAGTGCTCATTCACCGACAGCTTCACCTCCAGGCTGGGCTGTGGCGGCTGGTGCCCTGCTGGTCCCCGCTTGCCACGCTGGGCTACCGCTGGGCTACCTCGCAGTGCGGGAGGCTGTGGGGAGCAGGCGCTTCGTTATTAAACGATTAACTAATTAATTAATCAATCAATCGGGGGTGTGGGGAAGATTTGCTGCCTGAGGGCGGTGTGGGGTTCTGGGCAGCTGCAAAGCTGATGTCTGTGAATAAAGCCGTGAGATCCAAGCGGACCGTGCTCGTCTCCTCCTTCAACCCCGTCTATATGCGGGCAGGATGCCCCACGTGTCAGCCCCAGGGCGGCTTCGATCATTACCGAGGTTTGTCCCTCCCCGGCCACCGCCGTAGTTGTCAGGACGGCGACCTCTTCCGCTTCTCGCGTGTCTGTTGCTTTGGCGACCGCCGCTTCCGCTCTATCCAGCTCGCCAATCGGAAGTGGCGGCGTGACGGGCACCGGCCAATGGGCGTGGAGGCGGGACCAGCGCGGAGGCCATGAAGCGGCGGCGCGGGGCTGCCGCGGAGCTGGGTTGCCTGCGGACCTGGACCGCCGAGAACCGGAGCCTAGCCGAGCGATGGCGGGTGCGGCCCGTCCCGGCCCGTCCCGTCCCTGCGAGCCCCGGGGGCTGCCCCTGCCCGGGCGGTGGGTGAGCGTGTCTCCCTCTCTTCCTTGCAGGAGGCGGGAAGAGCAGTGCCCCCTACAGCATCGGGGCGGCAGCGGCGCGGCGGCTTCGGGGAGCTGCTGCTGAGGATGCGGGGTAAGTGCCGGGGCAGTGCGTTGCCTTCACCCTCCTTCCTGCTGTCACCGAGAGCCGGGAAGTGAGCTCTTTAACCAGAGTGGTTTGGGTTGGAAATGACCTTAAGATCCAGTTCCAACCACCTGCTATGAGCAGAGACACCTCACACTAAACCATGTCACCCAAGGCTTCATCCAACCTGGCCTTGAACACTGCCAGGGATGGAGCATTCACCATTTCCTTGGGCAACCCATTCCAGTGCATCACCACCCTAACAGGAAAGAATTTCTTCCTTATATCCAATCTAAACCTCCCCTCTTTCAGTTTGAACCCATTACCCCTTGTCCTGTCACTACAGTCCCTAACGAAGAGTCCCTCCCCAGCATCCCTATAGGCGCCCTTCAGATACTGGAAGGCTGCTAGGAGGTCTCCATGCAGCTTTCTCTTCCCCAGGCTGAACAGCCCCAACTCTCTCAGCCTGTCTTCGTATGGGAGGTGCTCCAGTCCCCTGATCAACCTTGTGGCCCTCCTCTGGACTTGTTCCAACAGTTCTGTGTCCTTATACTGGAGAAGGCTGAGGTTCTCAGTGCAAAGGCTCTGACCACACCACCCAAGTCTTAGAAGGAGATGCAGGGACTGTGAGAATGTAGACCTTGGGCCCACTGTAGGAGAGGATCTGGTTAGAGACCATCTTAAGAACCTGAACGTGCACAAGTCCTGATGAAATCCATCTGCGAGTCCTGAAGGAGCTGGCAAATGAAGTTGCTAAGCCACTGGCCATCATATTTGAGAGCTCTTGGCAATCAGAAGAAGTTCCCGATGACTGGAAAAGGGGAAATATAAGCCCCGTTTTCAAGAAGGGGAAAATGGATGACTCAGGGAATTACAGACCAGTCAGTCTCACCTCTGTGCCTGGCAAAATCTTGGAGCAGATTCTCCTGGAAGCCATGCTAAGGCACATGAAAAACAACAAGGTGCTTGGTGACAGCCAGCAGTGCTTTATTATTGTACTGGCTGCATAGAGGATTGCTCTGCGTACAACACAGATCAAGAAGAGACAGATTGAGCTTGTATACCTTTATTTTTGACATATTCTTCATAATTCTGTGAAATGCCCGCCCAATTCCTGTTACTCATTCCATATGGTAATTAGACAAGGCTGTGGCACAGGCACTGTGAATTTGAGGAGTAGTGTCTGGGGGTCATGGTGGTCATTTAGGGCTGTCATAGAATCCCATAATCAACCAGGTTGGAAAAAACTTTTAAAATCATCAAGTCCAACCATTACTCCAGGACTGCCAAGTCCACCACTGTACCATGGCACTGAAGGCCTCATCTACATCCTCTGTGAACACTTCCAGGTATAGTGGTTCCACTACTGCACTGGGAAGCCTGTTCCAATGCCTGAGCACCCTTCTGGGGAAAAACTTCTTCCTAATCTCTAATCTAAACCTCCCCTGGTGCAGCTTGAAGCTGTTACCTCCTGTCATAGATAGTCCCACTCATTTTACCCTTTGACAGCAATCCATTAGTGAAGGACACTGGAATGCATGTTTAGTCTCACAGTTAATTGCATGTTCTTGTTTGGGTTAATTTATGACCCTGAGAGGCTCACTGAGCTGTTTTCTCTTGCAGTTGTTTAGCTGTTTCTCAGGCATTATCTAAAGGAGGACTGCCCGCATTGATTGGAGGGAAGACATGTGCTCCTCTTGTTGCAGCCTTCCTTTTCTTGAGATTCCCTGTAGCCTTGACTATGTCTAAGTCTCTGCACAAAAATGAGATACTTGTTTAATTAAATATCACAGAATCAGTTAGGTTGGAAAAGTTGCTGCCATCCCAGATCAATGGGTATGTGCCAGGCTGCAGTTCCTGGTATCCTGGTGCTGAAGGAAGAGGAAAGAAACATTCCCTGCTGCTCTAACCTGAACTTGGCCTGTAAAAAACCTTGCTGGGGGATCTGAGCAGAGCTTTGGGGTTTCTGGAAATAAATGAAGCAAACTTTGTCTTGGGAAGCTGGGAAAAGGGGCCCATGACATAACTATGGTACAGAGAAAGCCTGGCAAGAGGGAGAGAGACACAGTGTGGAAAACCTGTTCAAAAGGGTGTACTTGTTCTGGAAGAGGGTAGACTATTGATGCTTTTCTGGGAGAGCTGAAAGGTCTCAGTCTTGGAGGACTGCATCTCCTGGATAGCTAGGAATGGTGTTGGCACCTGGAGAGGTGATGCTTGATGCATCTCTAGCTACTGCAGTTCCCAAGCTGTTTAATCTCATCACCACCAGAACAACAAGCAAGAAAGGACAGTTCTGTTGCCCCACAAGAGCTGGGTGATGATACGTTAGCATGGATGGATGTTGGGGTTTTACCTAGCTAGCTCAATTTGCTGTTGGGTTATCTGTGATCACAGGGCTGCCAGCCACCCTCCCCACCCTGCCTCTGGAGCTTACCGTCCTCTACAACTCCCTGCTTTTTACAATGGGAGCATCTGACTCTGCCATGGAAGGACAAGAGGGAATACGCCAGGGACTCCTCAGGGGTAAGGAGGTTCTCCTCTGTACAGGGTGAGGTGACATTCTCTGTGCTTTGGAGATGTATGGTGACTGACTGGAGGGTGTCAGTAGAGAATCTTTGCTCTGTTGGGAAGGGCAGGAAGTAGGGTGGTTTGCAGCCAGGGGTGATGTACAGCTGTCTGTCTGTCTGTCTTCTTGCTGCTGCCTGCAGGGGTGGGCCTGAAGGTTTAAAGACAATGGGTGTTTTTAAGGTGTAAGGTGCCAAGTCTCTAGCAAAGTTCTAATGACAGTAGAAAATGAGTGCTTTCTTCAATTATGATGTGCTGGCTTCAAAGAAAACTTGCTGAAATAGGCTGCAGGTCAGAGGGGGATCTGGCAGTGTTGCCACAGGCTTGCCTGGGGGCAGATGACCTCAGCAGGACCCAGCAGAGCTGGAGTTGTAGCTCTTGCTTCCTAAGCATGCTGCTCTTAACTCCACTGTCAGAAAGCTTGGTTTTCATGCTGCTGAGGCCTGGTCAGCCCTGTCATGGAATCACAGCATGATTTGTGTTGGAAAGGACCTTAAGATCATCCAGTTCCAACCCCTCTGCCACGAGCAGGGATACCTCACACTAAACCTTATTACCCAATGCTTTGTCCAGCCTGGCCTTTAACACTGCCAGGGATAGAGCATTTACCACTTTGGGCAGCCCATTCCAGTGCCTCACCACCCTTACAGTAAAGAACTTCCTCCTTATATCTAACCTGAACTTTCCCTGTGTAAGTTTGACCCCGTTGCCCCTTGTCCTATCACTACAGTCCCTGATGAAGAGGCCCTGTCTGGATAGAATCATTCTCTCACTGAGATGCCTGTGCTTGTTTGAGGCTTCCTCTCCCTCTTGGGAAGGTCTCTATTACAGGGCACCAAACTGTTGTCTCACGGCTGGGTTTTTGTGTCTGTTTTCAGTTCTGGAAGCCTGTGGGGCTTGTGGGCAGGATCTTAGCACCGAGGAACTGTGGCAGAAGGTGCTGCAGGAGGTAACTGTGGCAGAGCTGCAGGCACCTCTGCACCAACTGGGAGCCCTGCAAGCAGCGTGGTGGCTGTCCACTGGCCGCCTGGGAAGCATCACTGGCCTCCTCAGGCTTCTTAGCAGTGCTGAGGTAACTGGGCATGGGCAGGTGCTGCACAGCTTCTGGTTACCTCCACCAGTTAAATACCCACATGTTTGCTAATGGAGGCAGAGCTCTCATAAATACTCTTTGTCACACACATTGCAAAATGTTGCTGTGGCATTTGGCGACCCAAACCCATCAGCACTGCCCAGTCAGCATGTGTAGTCCTCTCTCTAGTATCCCAGCATAGCCTAATGGTCCTGAGTGTGTTAATGAGTCCCATAATACCTCCTGTCTCTCAGGGTCCTGAGCCTTAAGGTGTCAAATAGGAGGCATGGGCAGGCTGGAAGGGGGCTGCAGGTGGGCTTGTAAGGAGCAAGCTGTGAGCAGTGGGATACAGAGGAGCCTTCTCTGTTGATGGTGGGGCTGCTAAGGGGTCCCACCTTTAGTAATGCCCTCCATCAGCATTTGGATCTGCTTGTCCAGGAGCCCCTCAAGGTGCAGCGCCCTCTAAGGCGGGGGGGTGCTGCCCTGGGCCCGGCAGGATTCACTGCAGCAGGAGGGTTGTAGTTGAAATGACGGGTGGTAGGACATTGCTTCCCAGCACAGGAAGAGCTGTCGAAGGGTTTGGTGGGACTTCTGTTTCCCTGTGCCCTGGGATCAGTGTTTCCTGCTTCCTTTCAGCATTCCCTGCCCTCTTGTCTCTTTGTATTCACAGGACCTGGGAAAAGCTCACTGGAGCAAGGTGGAGAACGAACTCCTCTCGCTGCTCAAGGCATGGCGAGTTCCTGCTGAGGGGGACTCCCTGCACCTTGTACAGAGCACCAGGGACTTGAAAGAGATCCTCTGCACTTCAGCAGCCTTCCTGCAAGGTTTGTGTGGAGGAGGTAACCACACCAGCACAGCCTCCCATTGCGCTCCTGTCCCAGAAGCCCTCTCCCTGCCCTTATCCTGGGTTGTTGTCCCAAGCTAACAAGCCCTTGTGGATTTCTGGGCTGTTCCTTCGGAAGAGTGCCTGGGCTGAGCCTCTGAGTCTCAGTGTTACCATTCAGTATTCAAAGAGCTTCTCTTCTTTTTCCCCAGCTAAGCCTTTCTATGCACTGTCACAGGGTTCCTCTGCCTGTCTGTGGCTTTAGGTAGTTATCTGGGCCATGCAGTGATCTTGCATAAGGCAGAAGGCTCACAGGGAACATAGAAGAATTTTACTTTATTCTGTCTTCTGGTACCTGCCTTGTTGAAAGCACTTTGTTCCCATCAGATTACCATGCTGTAAGAGCCACACAAAGCTGTTGTGTATCTCTGTAGCCTGATGTCACAGCCTTTGACTGCTGTGTTCTATCTCTCACTTACTGTCATGACAACCCCAGCAGCTCCAGGGGCAGCTGGGCAGCTTGGCAACAGCACTTCCAGAGGGGAGATGGCAGGTGTGAATGTGATGCAGGCATTTGAAAGGGGGATTGAAAGAAAAGCAAATGTTAATAAATTAATATCCCAAAGCATCCTGCTTGGAAATGGCCCAAAATAGTTTCTCTGAGACTCTGTGTGTGTTTCACCAGCTGCCCAGCATCCACCTCTGTCCTTGTTCTGGGCTAAGGCAGCCATCTTGCTATCTGGGCTTGCAAGCTGCTATTATTTCTACTAGACATTACCATCAAGTGGCTTATTCTCTTGCAATATCATCAAAACAAAGAAGGCAGCTTGGCACCATCTTGCTGTGCACTGCTGGGATCAGGCAGGCAGGCACCTATGGGAAGACTTGCCCGCTGGGAAGAAAAGGATATGTGTGCCTGTTTGGGGACCATGTGGGGAGGGAAGGGGAGCTGCAGAGCTGAGATGCTGGGTCTGTCCTAGGGCTGCAGGAGTTCGAGGCTGGGAACTTCCCCACCGCCCACTCCCTCCTTCAAGAGGCTGCAAGAGGATTCTGCTCCAAGAAGGTTCTGGCCCAGATCTACACCTGCCTCGGCTGCTGCACTCAGCGAATGGTAACAGACAGGGGGGAGAGGGGAAATGCAGCCTGGAGAGGGATGGGGAGCCTTGGGTTGACTTCCACACTGCCTCTGTGTGGTCCTAGGCTGCTGCATAAAAGCAAGGTTTTATGCTTTTATGGTCCCTTGTGGTCCCAGTTGTTTACAAGGACAATTGCAGAATCCAGGCAGGGATTTTGGCTGGGCATAAAGGGTTGCTGCAGAGAGAAGCTCAAAAAATAGCTTGAGGAGTGCTGCTTTTGACTACAGTGCAGCCTTTGCTTCATGGGGATCACTGGGAAGCAGAGCAAGATTTGGATTACACTGAGCAGTAAAGATCTCAGCAAGATGTCCTTGCAACATGCACCTCTTTCCATCTAACTAGGGCAAGCCTCAGACTGCTCTTCAGCACCTGAAACAGGCCCTCCAAGTAGACTTCCAATGCTTTCCTGCCCTGTCCCACGTGGTAGCAGTGTACCACAAGCTGGGGGAGACCGACGCAGAGCTGCAGGTCCTGGCTCTGCTCTATGAGGTTTGTTTCCTGTAGTTCTGGGTTGATGTTTGCCCAGGGGACCTTGCACAGAGCTTCAGGCAGGCTGCTGCCTTCTGCATTTGAGCCTGGAGGAGTCTCCCAAAGTAGCCTACAGTGTTCCAGCCATGATGCTGCTTTCAGCAGTGGCCAGGACACAGCCCAGCGTGATCTGAAATTCCTGCTTGACACTTTGCAATTCATGTTCTTGGCAGCTTTGGAGAAGAGGTTACACTCATGCTGTTAAGTCTCAATCTCTTAATAAAGTACCGAATAAGAGGCTAAAGAGGCCTTTAAAAGGTAGATTGTGGCTGTGGGGTGTGGGGGTGGGGTTGGGGTATTAGTCGTAGCAACCTTGGACTGCCTTGAGGGATTTGCTGCCTTGACTCTGCTGAATTGATAGTGCTTCACGCCAAATTAGCACTTCAGCTGTTTATGATCCATAAGATATAAACCCAACTGTGGAGAGGGATCTTTCTTCTTGCAAATGGTTCAAGATCTGGTCTAGTTCTGCAGCTGCAGTGGGACATGGTGTTCCAGGCAGCTCATAGCACCTTGAACTAAAAACCTGAGGTGATACGGGTGATTTTCCAAATCTGATGCCATGTGGAGACTGCAGTCTTGACTGTGCAAGCCTCGTTGCTTTTCCTGGGTTGGGCTGTGCTCTAGTGAGTAAGAGCAGGGTAACTGTTTATTAAGTGCAACACTTCTCATCGGGGTGCGCTCTAAATGCCAGAAGTGGTAAGTGATAGCAGCTGCATGGGACTTGACCAGCATTGTGTTGACCATATTTTCTGTTCCTGTTTCATAGGCTCTGGAAAAAAACCCTCCAGCACCTGCTTCCTCTAGCCCGTATTTCCTAGTCCAAACAGAGCTGCTTGTCCACACACCAGTACTGGCTTCTCTCCTTCGCCATCATCACCCCTCTGAAGTGAAGTACCTCCTGGCACAGCGGTGTCTCCAGAATGGGAGGTAAAGGCATCTCTATCTACTTGCAACATGCTGCTTGTTTGGGCTTTGTGGTTTTCTTTGTGCTCTTGGGAATCATCCAGTTCAGTACTGCTGCTGTAGGTCTGCCCAAAGCATAGTTATCATGACCAGAGTGAGTGTGGTGCAGGGAGAGCCTGTGGGCTGGAGATCCAAGTTCTGCCTGGCTGCTGGCACTTCTTGGAGTCCCTCTTCCTCTCTTCTCTTCTCTTCTCTTCTCTTCTCTTCTCTTCTCTTCTCTTCTCTCTGTGTTTTGTCCATGTTGCAGGGTAGCTGATGCGGTGGAGCATTACCTGGATTTCCTGGCTCTGCTTCAGGAGGGGCTGCAGCAGCAGGTAGCTGACCTTCTGATGAGGTGACTTGGTAGATGAGGTTTGGATCCCCAGCCCAAGGCCTGGATCTGGGCATCACTCCTGAACTCCAGACTTCAGTGTCCAGTTTGAGATAGAAAGGAGATGAGGTGGGGACTGGCACCTCTGACCTGTGGCATGTCTACTTTGGATTCATACCAGAGACCATTTGCCACTGCTGTTTGGAGAAACAGCTTCCCCTTCCCTTTGTGGAGCAGCTGACAGGCCTGGTTTAGGATGTCCTTCACTTGAGGAGTAGGGATTTGCTGCCTTTATTGTGCTGAACTGATGGTGCTTCACAGCTCCTGCCTTGTCTGACTGGCTCTGCAGTTCTGTGTCAGCACTGCCACCACTTTTGCTCCCCAGGTGCCCCTAGATGGTAGCTCAGCCATTCCCAGGATCCCTGAGGTGTTCCTGGAAGCAGCATCTGCCTTGGAGCAGGCCGAGAGATACCAGGATGCCATAACTGTGTGTGAGGAGGTCATCAGCCACACGACTGGCCTGATCCCACAAGTGTTACTATTGGAGGAGAGGCTGGAGCAGCCAGAATGCCCATCACCACAGGCAGGGCTGGCCTGTGGACTCCTGGCTCAGAAGGAGAGCCTGTCCTGCCTTGCCTGGAGAGCAGCTGGATACCTGCACCAGGGGTGGGCGTGGGGAAAGCTGGGTGAGGTCAAGGAGGCTGTAACACAGTTCAGCAGGTAAGAAGGGGCTTCTCAGCATGCAGCAGTGGCTGCTGAGGCTACAGCAGGGCTGGATGACAGCTTCCAGCTTGCTTCCCCACTTGGGAGTTGTATGAAAGCTCCTCTGTCCTCACACCTGCAGATGCCTTGGAGAGCTCTTGCGAGTCCAGCTTTATGGGCCTGGTGTTGAACCAACAGGTAGGACACTGCAATGCTGGGACTGGCTGGTTTGGGATCTGTGTGCTTGGCAGCAGGGGGCACTGAATGAAATGGCTGGAGTGGGTTTGGCATCTGCCTTGTGTCCTGCCCCATGGTCTAGGTGACAGTTACATAGGCTGTGAAGCAGAAAGCTTCTCCAATCCAGATTTCAGAGAAGAGATCTCTACTGGTTGTGCAGATAGGCAGCCAAAGGCCAGGCTGCTGCTGAGGCCACTGCTCACCATGGCCATGTAATGTACCAAGCTCTTGGTGCTCTTCCCTCTTACCCTCTGCCACTTGTGACCTCTTCCACCCTGGCTGAGAAGCTGGTTTCACCAAGGATTTAGGGAGGTGGAAGATGAGCAGCCCAAGTAAACATTTGGCCTGTCCTGACTGCAAACCTGGCTCTGCCTGCTGGGACAAGGGAGGGAATGTCTGGAGGATGCTATTTTCAGGTAAGTGCATGTCTTTCTGTGCCAGAGAATCTCCTGCCAGAAATTGAGGTGCTCCAGAAGATCAGGTTGCTCGCTCTCATTGGGAGGGGTATGAAGTTCCTGGAGCTGGAGAGGCACAAGAAAGCCTTGCTGGATTTCCAGCATGGTTTGCAGGTTTCGCCAGGTAAGAGGCTTATTTTGGTGAAGGACAGAAGGGAATTCCATAATTTTTTTCTGGGCTGTTTTGGTCTCTTCAGAAAAGCTTTATAATCCAAATAATTATGCTTTAGACCATACTTATTTGGATGTCAAAGACTACAGTAGTGCTGCAAGCAATTTTACATATTTGAGATGCTTCTCAAGAGCCTGGTCAGTTCACTGCCCTGGAGCAGCAGACCAAAACTATTGTTAGAGGAGTATATTGGAACCCTTCCCACAGCCTGTGCCTTGGGACAGCTTGGAAATTTTCCCTCTTCCTGCCCAAACCCCAGCCTGGTACTCAGCTTTTTCCCAGACAGGGTCTGCTTTCCCAGACAGAGGAGCTAAAGCCTTGCTTTGTGCTGGGAAGAAGCATGTCCATGCCTGGCAGCCCAGAGGCTGAGAACCCAGACCTATCAGGGAAGAAGGGAGTGGAGCAGGAAGCTGTACCTCTGAGCAGAGCTGAAGTGTGTATAGTGTTGCTCCCAGGGGTGATCCCCTGTGTTCAGGTGTGCTCACACACTGCACGGTGTGAGCTTCTAGAGAATGTGCCAAACCTGCTGCTCCTGGTCTTGACAAAGCTCCCTCCATTTGGAGGTGCAGACTTGCCTGCAAGAAGAACCCCAACCTGTGTGCAAACAGAGGTCTGTCTGGCTGCACTCCAGGGCTGATGCCATCTGCCTTGATTGCCAGCTCCAGCCTTAATTAGAACCTGTGACACAACTGGAACCGTCTCCTTTCCATTACACCACCTCTCATGCTCTCCCTTGTCTGGCTTCTGACCCTCCTTTGCAACACAGACAGCAGCAGGAACCTGCTCCTCCCCTGCTGAAGGCTGAATCCCATTTTGTGTCTTGCAGGTGACCCAGCTGCTGTCTCCTACCTGGTGCAGGCCTTGTGGAACCTGGATCGAAAGCAGGAGGCAGCTGCTCAGTGGCAGAAACTCTTGCAGAGGCCCCCTAAGGAGGACAGGCAGCAGGAAGGAAAAGAAAGGTGTGTAGAGGGATGTGTGGAATCTTAGGTAGCTGCATGAGAGCTTCAGCAGCACAACCTGTGCTTTGAGCTGTGTGAACAGTTGAGCTCAGCTCCTGTCAGCCAGAGTGCACAGCTCAGGTGTGTCTTGAGGAGCTTTCCCCCTTGTCTGCTCTGAAAGACTATGGGCTGTGGCTCTGCAGGGACTCCCCAGGGCATAGAATGGGAGGAGGGCAGAGGCTGGGGGTGAACTTCTTAGTGAAAATGTGTCCAGGGAATGCCACAGTCCTTGCTCATGCAATGCTAGCTTCTCTTTCAGGCGTGTCCCTTTGTACCTGGTTTCGTGTCTGAAGCAGGCAATGTTCCCACACAGTGATGACCTTGCCAGGAGCATACAGAATTACCTTGGGAGCACAACACAGGACCATCCAAGCTAACCCAGTCAGTCTTGCTACACGGGGCTGGCACAAAGCCTTTTAGGACTCCCCCAAGACTCAGTGTTACTCTTGAATAAAGCTGGATTCCCAAAGGACTGAAACAGAAATGATCTTTTATAGTAAAAGTGCAGATTTTTTCTATGAGAGCCCTTGGCTTTCAAACTCATGAGCTGTAAAATCCTTCTGTTTAGTGTAATGACACACTGGCTGATTTATTCACAGAGCACACACCAGGTAATGCTCTGTGTAAAGCCATAAACCTTTAAAATTGGAATGAGAGTGCTGGGGCTGGAAATGCAGAAGCAGAATAAAGGCAATGATGGTTGATGTAGGGAAGAAGTTCTTTATTGTGAGGGTGGTGAGGCACTGGCACGGGTTGCCCAAAGAAGTTGTGAATGCTCCATCCCTGGCAGTGTTCAAGGCCAGTTTGGACAGAGCGTTGGGTGACATGGGTTAGTATGAGGTGTCCCCGCCCATGGCACTGGGGTTGGAACTGCATGATTTTAAGGTCCTTTCCAACCCAACCCATTCCATGATTCTATGAAAAGCCTCCTCTCTATGTACTTTAATGGCAGGTTTTGTGCTCTTTTTCCAGCACGCACCTTTTTTAATACTGAATGGCAAAGTCGAGACACAGAGGCTCAGCCCAGACACCCGGAAACAGCTCAGGAACCGCCAAGGGCTGTCTTGCTTGGGAAGAGAAACCGGGATAAGGGCAGGAGCACAAGAAGGTAGCACTGCCACGAGCATCTCCCCACTGCGAGCCCTGGACCACGCTCAGCATCCCTCAGCGCCCTCCTCCTGCTCTTTCTGATCGGCTGCTCCTCTGCCGCCCGTCTCCCTTTCCCCAGCCGCTACCCAATCGCGAGGCGCGACTCATCCTGGACAGCCGTGGAGGCGGGACTTTGCCCCAGTCCGGATTTTCCCATTGGTGGATTTTTGCCATTGGCTGCCCGGCCCGTGTTGCCAGGTAGAATGGCCACAGCGGGTGCGGCGCTGCGATTGGCTGGCGGGTGTGACGATTGGGGCGGGAAAATAAGAGGGGCGGGGTGCAGGAGGGAGAGCTCTCCCTTTCCCCCCCTCGCCCTCGCCCCGTCGATCCCTCCCTCCCGTTGGCTGAGGCGCTGGCCGGGCGGGATTTCCGATTGGTCAACGCACACTGTTGCTAGGCAGAAGAGGCTGCGCGGGGCGGTGCTCCCCCTTCCGATGAGTCGGCTCTGAGCTTCAGTCATCGCCGAGAGGCCGGAGCTGCCGCCGCTGCCTGCCCGACCCTCGCCGCCTGCCGCCGCCACCACCACCTGTCCTGACAAGCCGCCGCCGCCCGTCTCCCCTCGCCCCTTCCCCCCCAGCACCATGGCCTCGGGATCCGAGTAAGTGCGGGTTGCCCGCCCGCCGGCAGGCCGCGGCCTAGGCCGCGTTGCTGGCCCCGGCCCGGCCCGGCTCGGCCCGGCCTAGCCCGCGTTACCTCGCCTCGAAGGGGCGCGGTCCTGCCCGCTCCGTCCCACGGCCACGCTGTGCCTTGCAGGCGGAGGCGGTGCCGGCAGGGGGATGGGCCGCTCCCGGCTGGGCCTCCCCGGGAAGTGTCGAGTCATGGGGCTGGGGTGGGGGCGAGGCGAGGCCTGGCCTGGTCGGGCCAGGCCTGGCCTCCCACTGGGCCTGGGCAGTGTTCTCTCCACGGGGCCGCCGGCCTGCTGTGCCCCGGCGGGGCCCGGGCCGTGCGGCCAGCGCTAGGCCTTAGCCAGGGAGGGCTTTGTCTTCCTGCCCTGAAGCGGCTGTCGGGGCAGCGAGGAGAGGAAAGGCATGTCCCGGCCTCCACCCCGCAGCAGCCCTCGGGCCGGGGCTAACGAGTGACTTGGCATGAGCGGAGGCAGACATGTTGTGGCCGCTGTGGCAGCTGAGGCAATCGGCTATATTTTCATCTGTGGTGTCTTGCCTCGCTCTGTTTTCAGCTCCAGGCTGAGGATCATCTTTCGTGCTCCTCGAGAACCATTTGAGTAACAGTGGTCTCTTGGATCCCAGCCCATGTGCGTGAGCCACTTCACTGGCCTGTGAGAGGAGTGGAAATAGAGCCTAAAGATGAATTTCCAAAACCCAGGAATACTTGGAAGTGACTTTTTGGCCTTGCCAAAGGCACTTTCGGTCTCTTTAATGTCTCTTGTTTATGTTCTCCTTTTCGTTTGCAACTCCTAAAATTTAGACCTGCTTCATTCTGCTGAGTTCCAACAAGGTGTGCCAAGAATTCAGTGTCTTTGGTAAAACTAGTGATGGTCTCAGGGGCGTATTTTGCAGTGAGTGAGGTGAACAGTGTCATTAAAAACTAATTTCTACTCGAGCAAACTTCTGACTACAAAGGAACCAACAAAAATTTTTCCAACTGGAAACCGGTTACTTTTAATTGCCATTTTTTGGGTCAGTGCTGCTGGCAGCCATCTTGCTGTACTGAGGTCCCAACATGGCAAGTAGCCTTGCAAGAGCCAAGAGAGTATGGTTTCTATGTTGTTTTCATGTGCCTGCCTGCCTGAAACAGTGTTTGAGAACTTGGCATCTCAAGCAGGGGTATGAACTCAGCGCTTGGTTGTCATGTGCTGTTCCATGTGCAGTCATAGATACCTCACTTGTTTGCCTCCACAGATAAAATGTTTTGTGTGTATTTTGAGGGGGTTTAATTCCTACCTGGGGAGAGCTGATCTGCCTGTAAAATGGATGTTCAGGGGCATGAGAAGCCTCAGACTAGTTTTATATCTCAGGAGCAAGTTGATGAGGACACTGATAAAAAGACACACTAGCATGCAGAAAGCGTGACTCTTTTCACTTTCGTTTCTGCAGCTGGAATCACTTTGAGTCAGTGACTTTTTGCTATATTTTTAGCACAGACTTGCAGGAACAACTTGTTTCCTCAGTTTAAGTGGAGCTTTGGAGGTTGGTAGTTGTTTTGAGAAGAATCACTAACTGATAATTACTTTCTGCTGTTGCTCTTCATGTCACCTACCATAATGGTAGCTGCTGGACATTATCACATGCTGAGCAAGTGGAGCTGTGAGATAGGTAAAAGCTATGAATTGATATTAAGTTGTAACAAATGCCCTCACCATTTTCCTTTGTCAAATGGGGCTGTTATGACTGCTCTGAGAGAGAAAAGGGGACTGATGATGCGAATGGGCAGCCCATCAAGTTTGCTTCAGTTTTATTGATGGTTTATTCTTTATATGCAAGTTTAGCCATTAGCTGTGCCATTATGGCACAGGGTCAGGCTTGATACAGGCTTTGAATTTCCTTTTAATTCCAAACAGCTCTAAAACTAGTTGTGTTTGGTTTATCTCTTTGTTGAGTTAGTGAAAGAAAGGAGCAAGAGTGAAAGTGTGTGAGGGAGCTGACCCAAGGGGTGAGTAAGGGAGATGATCTAGAGGATTTACACCACTCTCTCTGACAGGAAGCTCGCTGAGGAGCTGTAAAAACTACTTAGGCTGTCTGTCCTGCCACTTGGTGAAGCTTACCAGCACACATAGGAAAGTTGGCAGGAGAGAGCCCCAGCCCATGCCTTGGGCTTTCCGGCTTGGTGTTCCAGTTCATGCTCTCCTTTCCTGATGGTGGGTGTCAGGGATTTTATGAGCTTGGTTGAGGTGTGCAGGTATATTTTGCTCTGTCATTTCAGTTACACACCAGAATGTGTAACTCTTTGTGAAAGCACAAGGAACTCTCAGAAGAGATGCAATAAGGGCAAATAGTGATAATAGCAATCCTCTAAATTGCTCCTGAAACATAGGCAGTGTTTGTCTCTCAAAGTCTGTGGGAGAAATAGCATCATTTTGCTGTGTAGCTGACATGAAATGTCAGAACACCTCTGTTTGTTTGCCTTTCTTCTTGTATCAGAAAACTGAAGCTGACCGTGCACATGTAAATGCCTACATCTGAGACCTGTGTTCCATTTTTAATGCATCCAAACTTTTCGATTGCTCTAAGTGCCGTGATGTACTGACAACATTGATCCAGCCCTTGCTTCTTACTTAGGAAACTGTAGATCTTCAGTACTAAAATTTTTCTTCTCCCATGTAGCAAAGCCATGTGGACCTCTTGCTGTGCTCTTCAGCACTGCTGCATATCTGGAGGTGTCTGAACTTTCTTTCCAGAGTCATGCAGCTTTTTGTTCATGGACAGTTTTGGTCCAAAACCTTCCATTTGCTGCCCAGTTCTTCTTCTGTGTATGTTTATCTGTCCCATACTGTTTTTCAGACTGGCAGCGACTGCATCCCATGGGACAGACACTCAGTTTCAATGACAGTTTATGTACCCAAACTCTGGCAATGGTTTTCTTACCAACAGGCCTTTGGATCCGCATCTTGTGTGCAGAGGGGTATGAGTTATTTGCACACTTTCAACAGGCTGAACAGGAGTATTGTTTCCTTCCATTTTCACTTAGTTAAAGTTCTAAAATCTTTGTGCTAGATTGATTTCCAGTGCCCAGGAAATAATGCTGAGGCAAGGTCCTTACTAGTAGGTTGTTTGGTTTAAGCAGTGTGTTAACCACAAGATCCTCTCTTGGCTTGACAATGTATTGGTTCAGTTTTCTTACTGCTTGCTCAGTTTTCCTGGAAATCCCCAACTCTTTAGGACTCTACCAAGACCATGGTAGATTGAAGATGAAATTCATGAGCTCCTTCCAGGGTGCATCCAGCAGCCTGGTTTGTGGCTTCTTGGGTTTGGAGAATGGCTTTGTAACATTTTACATTGAAGGGGATGGATGTTGATGGCTTAACTCTTGCGCCCTTTCAATAAAAAGAGGAAAAAGGTGACTTTCCCAGTGCTGGCACTCCACAAAAGACATGTTTTGCAACTACTCCTTTTGTTGACTTAGAATAACATTGTGTGTCATTTGCAACACAATTCCCATGCTACCAGGGCTTATTCAAAGCTTGAAAACTTCTTGGAAGCAAGCTGTCTGCCTTCCAAGGCTTGCTTGGTGGTGTTCCCTCTTTTACATGTTAGAGAAAGGACCCAATAACATATAGCCAGTCCTGGGAAAACCTCTGCTCTGAGTGGGGGAGCATGGGGTAACATTACAGGGTACATCTGTCAGCCCTCTGTGATAGACTTCTAAAAACGCAGTGAGTGTGCCAAGTGCACACTGCTGCCATGGTCTGTCTTGTGCCACTTACAGTCAAGGTTTGATTTCTTCTGGTTATTTTGTCAGAATCAAACCAAACTCTACAAAGTTTCCTGGTCTGACCCGAGGCACAGGCACATCTGGAATACTTGGAGAAAGCAGCCAGGCATGCACTAAGGGAAGTTACAACAGTCCACCACTGTTGTGGCTGGGTGAAGTGCAGCTTCCAAGGGAATCAGTTGATTCAAATTCATATTTATTTCATAGAGGAAATGATTTGCTGTATTAGATTTTGAAGGAAAATACTTAATTTGCCTTTCTTCCACTTCCTTGTTGTTTGATTTGCTCTGTTTTATTAAGGAGGGATCTGTTGTATTTTTTTTGTGGCATACTGGGCTGGAGCTTGCAGTGACTTCTGTGAAGGTATCATGGAAAGGTGCTTACCTTCTGTAAAATAAGGAAGCCCCCATTTCAAATATTTCTGCTGGCTTGCTAGGTTTAACTAATAAGCCTCAACAGGGTAAACTCTTACAACTCTTCCTGTTAGGGGAGCTGCAGCATTGTCCTTTAATTCCCCTATTTATCTGGGATTTGACACCAAATAGACTTGAACTTTTGTCTTGGTAGCAGTGGTTACATGTGATTTCAGATGAGCCTGACTAATTCTTTTAAGCAAAACATCTTGCAGTCAGCAACATCTCACTGACCACTGCTATTCAGAGATAGTTTCATAGCTATTTCTATTATATTTACTACAGAAAATACTGTGCTTTGAACTCCTTCAGCAGGCTTCCTTCAAAGGGAAAATGTTCTCCTTTGTCTAAAAGTGTAGTTTACAAAGTCAAGGTAACAAAGAAGCCTGTAGAAAATGGAGATGAAAACAGGCGGAGGGTGGAAAGCGGACAGCAATTATCTCTCAGACTCATAACTTCTGTTTTCTTTAACAGTTCTAAAGCAGATGACTTATCAACAGCAATTCTGAAGCAGAAGAACAGGCCCAATCGGTTAATTGTTGATGAAGCCATCAATGAAGACAACAGTGTTGTGTCACTGTCCCAGGTGCGTCATCTGTAAGAGCAAAGCATTTAATCTGGTAATTTACAAGCTGTTGCTGTGTATTGGCTTGAAAGGTAACTTTGCAACGTGAGTCTGAGTACTTGTGTCAGCAGCTGCAGCAAGTACAGGACAAGGGTTGTCTTGTTTCCTAATGCTCTTCCATGTTAAAAGTATATTTTGCTTGCAGATTGTGAGATTCAGTAGAACTTACTTCCATAGTCTGGCTTCAGGATTGAGTCTTGACTACCTGAGTGGGAGTCGCTCTTTGTGGACTTTGTATATTGTTCCCAAGATGTTATTCCCCAAAATCAAGTAACTGTCATTCAAATGCTTGAATTATTGTTTTGTCAAAAGCTTGTGCTAATTCTGTCACTATTTACAGGCAAAAATGGATGAATTGCAGCTGTTCAGAGGAGACACTGTTCTGCTAAAAGGAAAGAAGAGGAGAGAAGCCGTCTGCATTGTTCTGTCAGATGATACCTGCTCAGATGAGAAGATTCGTATGAACAGAGTTATTCGCAACAACCTGAGAGTGCGCCTCGGTGATGTGATCAGGTAAGGATTTGCTTGCTAATCCTTGCCTGTCCTGGTTTGCCTGAATGATCTGTGTGGTGATTCTGAACTGACTGCATTGGCAGTAGAGTCAAGGTGTGCAGGAGGTTCTCATAAGTCTTCCAGATGAGATCACAGAAATGTTTGCAAGGACATAGAATCATAGAATGGTTTGGGTTGGAAAGGACCTTAGCATCATCTGGTTCCAGCCTCCTGCCATAAGCAGGGACACCTCACACTAAACCATGTCACCCAATGCTCTGTCCAGCCTGGCGTTAAACACTGCCAGGGATGGAGCGTTCACCATTTCCTTGGGCAACCCATTCCAGTGCCTCATCACCCTAACAGGAAGGAATTTCTTCCTTATATATAAACTTGTCTTGTTTAAGTTTGAACCCATTAGCCCTTGTACTACCACTACAATCCCTAATGAAGAGTCCCATCCCAGCATCTTTACAGGCCCCCTTTAGATACTGGAAAGCTGCTATGAGGTCTCCACGCAGCCTTCTGTTGTCCAGGCTGAACAGCCCCAACTTTCCCAGCCTGTCTTCGTATGGGAGGTGCTCCAGTCCCCTGATCATCTTCCCCTGGACTTGTTCCAACAGTTCCGTGTCCTTTTTATGTTGAGGACACCAGAACTGCACACAATGCTCCAGGTGAGGTCTCACGGGAGCAGAGTAGAGGGGCAGGATCACCTCCTTCAACCTGCTGGTCATGCTCCTTTGGATGCAGCCCAGGATACGGTTGCTTTCTGGGCTGCAAGCGCACACTGAAGCTGACTCATGTTCATGTTCTCATCGGCAAACGCTCCCAAGTTCTCTGCCCAACCTGTAGCTGTGCCTGGGATTGCTCCCACCCAGGTGTAGGACCTTGCACTTGGCATGGTTAAACTTCATGAGGTTGGCATCAGCCCACCTCACAAGCTTGTCAAGGTCCCTCTGGATGGCATTCCTTCCCTCCAGCGTATCCACCGAACCACACAGCTTGGTGTCATCAGCAAACTTGCTGAGGGTGCACTCAATCCCACTGTCCATGTCAGCGACAAAGATGTTGAACAAGACCGGTCCCAACACCGATCCCTGAGGGACACCACTCGTCACTGGCCTCCAGCCGGACACTGAGCCATTGACCACAACTCTTTGC
>NDXB01002571.1:40818-56837 GCA_002631895.1 Agapornis roseicollis
GACAGTGTCGTTTGCACAAGTCCAGGTAGATGACGTCAACTGCTCTACCCCTGTCCATCAGTTCCGTAGCCCCATTGTAGAAGGCCACCAAATTGGATCAAGGATTTCTCTTTATTTTTTAGTGTTTCTGCTGTATGCATATTCAGATCGATATTATTAAATTATTCTGAAGGTTATTGAAGTCTCTTCAGGACCTTCACAAACCCAGATCCGGTTACTAAACTGGGTGCTTTATTTATCTCAATGCTATCACATCCCAAATTCACATTGTCAGGTGAACTTGCAAATGTTTCTTGTCTTTTTTGTGTCCACAGTGTTAACTGTGGAAGGCAGTAAGCAGCATTGTAGTTTATCTTGTATCTGTGGCAAACAGAAGTTTAAATATGTGCTACAAATGGGTAACAAAAGCATGAACCAGTCAAATAGCCAGGTTGAAAATCCTCAAAGGATGTTTATATTCCAGTTTTCCATGGGAATGTCTCGTGTTCTGGGACAATTGAAGCCTGGTTTCTGACAGTACACTTTCTGAGGCAATCTCTGGAATAACTTTTAAATGCGAGATGTGTTTCATGTAAACTTTGTAGAGGGGAAAAAATGAGGCTGTTCCATTCCTCCCTCTACTACTAGAAAACACAAGTCTTAAACACCATTGTAGTTGGAACAGAACAGTGCTTTGTGCCAGTCTGCATTTAAAACAAAGGTGAATCTTTACTTAACCTCATGTGAGGTAACTGTTGGAGTAACTTGTGACAGTTCATCCTGTGCTCTCCCCTCCGTTGCTGGGGCTACGTCTGTGTACTTCTCAGCCTCCCAAATCTGTTAACAATTGTCTTAAATTCATTGCGGGGGTGAGAAAATTTTAACACTTCTTGACCTCAAAAGTTTTTCTTGCTGATCTCTATCTGTTTTATTGTGTTAGTTTCTGTGGCTTGTTTTTTGCCAAAATCCAGACTCATGCACTAATTAATAACTTCCTGCTTGTGGTCTGTCTTTTCCTTTACCTTTCTGCTGTGTTCTCTCTATAAAGCATGTGGCAGAAGAATCCAGTAAGAGTCTTTAACAAGACTCTCATATGAAGAAGTGCATTCTTAGCTGAAGTTCCACATAAGCTCTTACTAGCTGGGAAAGCCAGTTTGAGCTCTCTCACAGCCTACTACTCTGTTGTCTTAGGCTGCGAAGTAATAACTGCAGTGTTTATTTAAGAAGGAGGAAGGGGCCTTCAGACTTTAAGCTAAATGTCAGCCTCTGTAAAATGTGACTGACAGACAGCTGGCTGCCCCTGGCTGCTGGAGGAGGCCTTGCTTGGAATCAGAGTTGTTTGCCACAGGGATTCTACTGTCTGTTGGAAACTGGAGAGAAGCAGGAGGAAAGAACTGCTTCCAGCTCCCTTTTCCCTTGCAGCCCATTCAGGAGTAGCTTGTTGTTGAAAAGTAAGTTAGCTTGCGACTCTTAAGAGTTCCTTAGGGTGCATTAGTAATTTATGAATGTGCCATGGAGATAGTGATGAGAGCTACAGAAGAGCAGAAAGGTCAGAAGAAAGTATGAGACTCCCCAGTGGTCTTGGTTAAGAGGAGTGAAGGAAGGCATGTGTTGTGAAGGCTGGCTCTTGATTGGTATGGTTTTTGCATAGTTAGCATTGAAATGTTCTTATGCAGGTGGGAAATCTCATCAGGGCTTTGGAGGGTTCTTTCTGGTTTTTGTATTGGCCTGGAAAGGGGCATCACTGATGTTCCCAGACTTGAGTTAAGTCCAGCATGATGTGGCTAACTGGAATTTCCTTCTGTTGCAGCATCCAGCCTTGCCCAGATGTGAAATACGGCAAACGTATCCATGTGCTGCCAATTGATGACACAGTGGAAGGGATCACAGGGAACCTGTTTGAAGTCTATCTCAAGCCGTACTTCCTGGAAGCATACAGACCCATCAGGAAAGGTAGTAGTGCCTGTTACTAAAGTCCTGGTGGTGGTGGTGAGTGTGAGCTAGTCTTGAGATGGAATAAAAAGAATTTCTAGAAGCTCATGCAGATCTCTGAAGCATTGTACTGATGTCTGTAGAGTGAGATTTTGCTGGTGCTGATTTAATTTTCCTAGTCTTCAGAAGAAATGGTGATTGCTGCTACTGTGTGGACGAGTAACTTGATAGTTTGGGGTGGGAGGGTTTGTGCTACATGAGATTGGAGAACATGAGAAAAGGCTCAGGTAGAACTCAGGAGAAAATCTCATTAAACTAAGTGGCTACCACGTGATGGAACTGGAGAGTTCCTGCCATAGAATTGGGGATTTGTTTGGATGTACCAGTTGGCTCCCTGATTAAATTCATTTCTTCAGAGTAATTTAGTCATTAATTGGGAGACCATGTAGAAATCCAAATAAACTTTTGGAGCTGTGCTAGCAGCGCGTCTGCTGGTACAAAAGGTCCTAATACACTATTGCACAAGTTGAAGTTAATCCAGTTTCTATACCCCAGCTTATCAAGGAGTAATAGTGCAGTATTATATATCATTCTACTTTTGGAGATAAGCAGCTGTAACTAGTGAAAACTAATTATCCAACTTCAAAATGTTGTTTTGGTTTTTTTTTTTTTAATTAAGTTAGGACTCTTTGCCTGTTTCAGAAATACTAAATTGAAACTGATTGAAAAAGAAATGTGATTCCTTGCCTTTGTACTGTGTATTTAGGCAGCATTCTATTCTGTTGTTTGCTTGTTTGTTACTGGTGGAAATTTGAGAACTTTAACTGTGTGGATCTGAACTGTGCCTGGATCATCACAGTACATGGAGCTATGGAGTTCAAAATGCAGAGGATGCCAGCAGCCTATGCCTGTAACCCCTTTCTCTGTCCTCTGGCACTGCTGGTAGTATAAGGGTGGACTTTTTGCAGGTATCTGTTGCAGCAGACTACTGAAGTATGGGGTTTTACAGGTGACATCTTCCTTGTACGTGGAGGGATGCGTGCAGTGGAGTTCAAAGTGGTGGAGACAGATCCAAGTCCATACTGCATAGTGGCTCCAGACACAGTGATCCATTGTGAAGGAGAGCCCATCAAACGAGAGGTGAGCAGAATCCTGCCATGCAGTTCTCCTGCTGAATCCCCTCTATCCAGAATCTGTGACAGTGCTTGAGAGCAGCAGTGATTGCAGTTCCTGTTTTGGCATATTGTTATTGAATACATTAGAAACTGGTTTCAAGAGATGTGCTGCTGCTGAAGGTAGTCAGGGAAATATATTTTCAGTGTCCTCCTTCATATGCTGAGATAGCATCACTGTAGGTTTGCTGAAGAGATACCATACTTTGGCAGGAGCTGGTTTTGCATCTGCTTCCAGATATCTCATGCTGGAGCTGAATCTTTGAATTCCAGAGTTCCCTTGATGCATAGCAGGGAGAACTAACAATGCTGCTAAATTTCATGTGAAAATAAAGCAATTAGTGCTTTTTCAATGATAAATTTGAAATCCCCACATGATTGACTTCAAGGGTCTTGGATTTAATGTTTTTTAAAGTGTCTAGCCTTGAGTGTACCAAGCTTGAGACAGCCTGAGTATCTTGTCTGTCAGATCTTAGCCACCTAGCCACACAGTAGAAAATCTCATAGAAATGAGCTAAGGTGGTTATATACTTCATAAAAGTACGTGCCTTTTTGCCACCTGCACATCAGGATGAGGGCTGGTTTGTAGTTAGCTGACTTATGAAAAAATGACCTCTGTGTGACACTTGTGAGCCTGCATCTGGACACCCCCATGAGTCGAATTCGGGTTCTTCATGACACAGCAGAGACACTTAGAAGAAAGTTCAGTGAAGGCCACCAAAGTAATGAGGAGCTGGAGGCCAGAATGAATGAGGAGAGGCTGGGAGAGTGGGATGATGCAGCCTGGAGAAGGGAAGACAAAGGCATAACTGCCTGATGGAAAAGGTAGAAGATCAGGCTGCTGTGAGAATTGTGCCCAAGCAGTGGATCGAGAGAAATTCCCAGTAGATTCCAGGAAAAAGGTTTTCCCCAACCCTGGAGCAGGGCCCAGGATGGGCAGGAATCTCCAAACTTGGGGACCATTGGTGTTAGAGAAAGCAGGATGCTGAGTGACCTGTCTGAGGTAGTAGTTCCTGTTTATATGGCTTGGACTGAGCCCCTCTGAGATTCTAGGCTGTCTTATTTTATTATTTTTAGTGTGGCCTAATGTTACAGATATATGGGGCCAGCAGAGATCGGGACAGCCAAATGAGTGGATGCTGTAGAGCTATACTGGAAGAGTTGGTTACAGTTGATCTTAACCGAATGTCTGGTCTGTTAATTTGAGTTAATCCTAAAAGACAACACTACATCTGAGAACTGTATGGCGGCTTGAGTGTGTCAAGTAGTTAGAGGTATCACAGCTTAAGGAATATGTGTATTTTATACTGAGCTTCACAGTCTTTATTAGGGACATCAGAGTGTCACAGAGCTTGTTTTGTGCTAGAGTCTGTAAGGAACCTGGCAGTAGAGTCTGTTATTCAAGGAACATGCAGTCAGTTTCCTCTGTATGTCTGGGAAGGCAGAGCTAAAATACAATTGTAGAAAACACCAGGAAGACTTGAAAGTCTTCCTGGATGTTAAGGATCTCAAGGCAGCACAGAAACACCTACAAGCAGAAACCCAGATTCCTGGCTTCTGTGGACTGGGAGGGGTTGCTGAACTATTGTTTTCACTCAGATATACTTCCTTCCTGGTAGGATGAAGAGGAGTCACTGAATGAAGTGGGCTATGATGACATTGGCGGCTGCCGGAAGCAGCTGGCTCAAATCAAAGAGATGGTGGAGCTTCCCCTCCGACACCCTGCGCTCTTCAAGGCCATAGGGGTAAAGGTAGGTTCCTCTTGATGTCAGAGGCTTGTGAGACATTGGTGTGGAAATAAGGAATTGGTGAGGGCTTTTGTTTTTTTAATGCTAGTGTTAGGAAATTATTTCCTTAGATGTTCTGGACACATGTACTGGCAGCTTGTAAAGTGGAGTGATGCTTTGAATCAGTGCTGTCAGTTACTGGCAAGATTTTTGTTTGTGTGTCATGCAAAGTAGAAAGGGTGTTGACGAGCAATGCTGGGATGGCAGCTGTTGCATGAGTTTGCATCACAATTTGGGACTGGCTTTATCAAATGCTTACAATTACACTGTGAAGCTACTTACACACTGAGGTACTAACTCACCACTGAAGTCGTTTGCCTTTGTCCTCAGCCTCCACGTGGGATCCTGCTGTATGGTCCTCCTGGCACTGGTAAAACACTGATTGCCAGAGCTGTGGCTAATGAAACGGGAGCTTTCTTCTTCCTGATCAACGGTGAGTTTTGTGACAGATTTGGCCCCAGATCTGCTCTGTGCTCATTCATCTATTCTGTGGTAATGAATGGTGTCAATAGGGCTGATAGAGCCATGTTGTCCCTCTGACATCCTTCCTTACCTCTTCCAAGCGTGTGGAAACATCTGTAGTCGCACTTCCCTTAAGCTTGATTGTGTTCTGTCAGAGTGTTTGGAACTTGGCTTTGGACTTGGATCTCTCTCTGGGTGTTCGTTTATTTTGATGAGGACAGAGGTGGGAGTGAAGCGCTGAGGTTATTCTGAGTGTATAGGGTGCAGGCCACTTAGATCTGTTGCTGTCACCACGTTCCATTCAGAAAAGAAGCTGGTCTGCTGTGGATTACTTTTACCTCAAGTAAAGCACAAGATCTGTTTTGTTTCATGCATCATTAGTTGGGGGGAGCTTCCCTGGAAGCTATAATGAGAACCTTAGGACTTAGCTACAAGTGACAGAACCTCCTGTCAATAGCTGTCACCCACACCAGTTGGGATGGTTGCTGATTATGTCCAGTAAGGGCTGAACTCCTCACTGCTTTTACAGTCAGTGCTGGAATAACTGAACATTTTTACTTAAGGTGTACTGCTTTGCTTTTCTGATTTCAGTCACACAGACCCATGAAAGTGATAGCAAAGGAGTGTGTAGCACAGCTACACAAAGTAGGGAAGTGACTTCCTTTGTATCTTGAGACAGCAGATGTAAATGGGCTGGTTTTAACCATATGTCGCCCTTGTCATATACTTCCTGAAGTGTGGAAGCTGTCACCGAATGCTAATGAGCCAGCCGTTTCTTTAGGCACTCGTACTCCTGTTGCATAATAAAAATAGCATTGTTGGAGTTAGTGATGGGCTCTGTCTGTTGGTCCCAAGCCTGGAGCTGTTGTAGACAGAGCTGGTCTGAGCTGGTGAGTTACTTGTAATGGTACTCTTAGTACTGGTGGCTTTGCCAGGCTTCGGTCAGCTAGCAGCTTTGCGCTCCTGAGGGTCAGGTTTCTTTTTCTTGGGTCTTTTAGAAACATACTTTCATTACACTCTCATCAGCATGGTGGAAAAATCCGTAAAAACAGAATGAATCTGTAAGCCTGCACTACTGTTCAGCAGTTGTAGGAGATCTCAGGGGAATACATCCTTTCTTGGGGGTTGATGTGCTTACACATTCTTAGGGTTTTATTTTTTGCTTATCCTTTGAGAGGAGATGGGGTTTATTGCTTGGGGTTTTTGGGGTTTTTTTGGTTGGTTGGTTGGTTTTGTTGGGTTTTTTAAAAATCATTTATAGGATCTTACAGAGGTAAATATATATCTGTGATATAAGCTAAAGGCAGCTTCAGTAGCTAGAGCTTTTTCCTTCCCTACCGTGACAGTTTATCACCATATAATTTGATTGCTTCTCTTGCAAGCTAGGACTGGCATTAACAGTGTGCGGTGGCTCACTGCAGAGAAGCTCACCAAGTGTGAAAATAGGGTAAGGAAAGAGGCAGTTAAAGGTAGCTCATTGACTAGCGCTGCATTCTGTTAGAGTAAACTGACAGCATCAGTATAATTATAGAAGGTAATTCTGCACGCTGTTTTTGCCTGTTCAGCTGCAAATTTAGTGAACTCCATTGATAGTATTCGCTTTGGCTTGAAATATAGATTGTCCCATGTGAAAGTTGTACTAAGAAAGACTGAGCTATGTGTCTTGGGGCTGGCTGCCTTTCTTCTGGGTGCCACAGTGCTGCTGTTTTTTCAGGTCCTGAGATCATGAGCAAGCTGGCTGGTGAATCTGAGAGCAACCTGAGAAAAGCCTTTGAAGAAGCAGAGAAGAATGCTCCTGCTATCATCTTCATTGATGAACTGGATGCCATTGCTCCTAAAAGAGAGAAGGTAAAGAAAACCTGAAGGAGGTAAAGTAGTACCTCTGTTTTGATAGTAGCTGTCATGAATCCTTGCATTTGACTGCAGGGTAGAGCAGTATTTAACTTAACACCTGATGATTTCAGTTGGACATGAGAAGAATTGGGTATAGTTCTGTAACAGCTCGTGGCTGTCATATCTGTCCACTCTGGTGCCATACTAGCTTCTGTGCTGTGGTCTAAACACTGCTTTCTCTCTCCATAGACCCATGGAGAGGTGGAACGTCGCATAGTGTCTCAGCTGTTGACTCTTATGGATGGACTGAAGCAGAGAGCACATGTGATTGTCATGGCAGCTACCAATAGACCGAACAGCATTGACCCAGCACTCAGGCGATTCGGTAACCACAGCTGCAGTGTCTTTCCTCTACATCATACACTTTGTTACAGGCTGTGCTTTAAGGGCTTTGGAAGGATTAAGCAGAAATTAATGCTAAACATCTTCCATACGTTACATAAGCTATTGAGTTCTCTCCAGCTGCTTGCCTGAAATCCAGTTCTAGGCTTCCAGCCTTTGGTATCATTTTTCATGCCATATTAGGGTAGAAATCTGTGGGAAAAAACTGACTTGAAGAGAAAGAGTACGTTAGCCTCTATTCAGTGAACCTGTTTGAGGACATACTGAAGGAGTAAATGCCTAAGGGAATGCTCATGCCTTTGGTTGCAGAATGTTCTTAATTGTTTGATTCTCTTACTGGTAAGAAGTCCATTTCTGAGGTCCAGGTTTTCAGAACTTTGCATTGTGAATTAATGTGTGGTGTCAGAGCAGTTGGTAAGGTCTGTAATAGCAAAAAAGTCAAGTGTGCAGGGCGAAGTGTCCTCTTAAGTGTGTAGTAAGCCATTTGAACACATAGCTATGGCTAGAGGAAAATGATAGTGGACGTATCAGGGTTAATATTGCAGTAATACCTGTGTTTCCCAGCTCTCCGGACACTGGGACTACTTTTACTTTTACGAAAGCTCTGGAACATTGAATTTCTCAGTATTTGTGTATTTTTGTGGTGAGGACAGAAAGGTAGTAATAGACACAAATGTGTCATGGTACATTGGTTGAGGGTGGCATATTTTCCTAAAAATGAAGCTTAGGAAAAGTTACTAAACCAGCAGTCCTCGGTGTTACATAATCTTGAGCTCTAGTTGATAAGTAGTCTCACTTTCCCTACACGGCCAAAGCCTCCTTCTCTGACCTGACTCTGCTGTCTACTGTGCTAGCAGATGCTGCAGAGAAACCCAAAAGTCTGTCATTTTCTGAAATTGCATATTTGTGGCTTGTCATCATGTTGTTCAGTCAGAGGAAGGCAGCAGCTGCATGTCCTCTAGTTTGCAGAATCAGCAGCTCATCATCATGTTTTGTATTCCCCAGGTCGTTTTGACAGAGAGGTAGATATTGGTATCCCAGATGCCACTGGGCGCCTGGAGATCCTGCAGATCCACACAAAAAATATGAAGCTGGCTGATGATGTGGATCTGGAGCAGGTGAGTAGTGAGCTATTGGGAAAGCTTGTCTCTGCAGACAGATGTTTCCACTGCTCTCTTTTATAGTTGAACAGTTATTAAGGTTTGATCACACAATTGGAGTTGCTCACTTAGGACAGCATGACACTCTGTGAGTGTGTGATCTCTGGTCTGCCTTCTAACCGGTTTACCAGTGACCAGAAATCATCATTCACTATTATGGCTAAGTGAAACAGATGTGTATCAGTTCACTGTGGACATGCCTTACGACTGTCGTCCTGGGTTTTTAGCTCACACATTCCCTTTTAAAGTAAAACAAGCCTCAACCAGCTTACGAAAAGCTGGGTGAGCATTGTGGTGGCATTGGATACCACATGTAAACTGGACAGTTCCTGGCATCTCTGTTCTGAATGAAGAACTGCAGTCCTCTGGGTCATCTTTCTGCAAGCCACTTGAATTCCAGTTGCAGCTTTGATCTCAAGCAGGAGGTGGAACAGGAGTGTCTTTGCCTGTTAAATATGTGGCAGCACTTGTCTTGAATCTGCAGCAAAGAACTGATGTTGCTGTCCTACAGAGCTTTGTTGCACTTCCCAGTGAGTGACCAGGGTATGCATTGCCCTTGCAGTGCACTTGCTTGTATCCCTGTGAGTCATAGTCAGTGCTCTGCTTTCAGGTGGCAAACGAGACCCATGGCCATGTTGGTGCTGACTTGGCTGCTCTTTGCTCAGAAGCTGCTCTTCAGGCTATCAGAAAGAAGATGGATCTCATAGACCTTGAAGATGAAACAATCGATGCTGAAGTGATGAACTCGCTGGCTGTGACCATGGATGACTTCAGGGTAATGCAGGAGTGCCCTTTTCTTTGGGGCACAATGTCTTAATTGCTTTTCTGAAGCAAGTGAATGTAAATTTAGCATTAATATAACGCTGTTTCTTCTAACAACAGTGGGCTCTGAGCCAGAGCAATCCTTCAGCTCTTCGTGAGACTGTGGTGGAGGTGCCACAAGTTACCTGGGAAGATATTGGTGGTCTAGAAGATGTAAAGAGAGAACTCCAGGAGCTTGTACAGGTAAGGGTTTCCAGCAGATTTTTGCTTAGCATTCTTGAAACATAATTAGAATAACAAGATCCAGTTTTTCAGATTCCTATTTGGGCTGTGAACAGGGTAAGTGCAGAGGTTTTTACGATATTTGGACTGAAAATATAACACTGTCCATCTTGGTGAACTTGGAGAGGAAGACACTGACAAATAGCATCAGGCTTTCCTTACCTGAGTCTCCCATGTCACCTTGGGTGTGTGTTGTGTTACATGCAGAAACAGCAGCAGTTCTGCTTCTCGTAAGTGGAGACCAGCAGTGTGACCACTGCTGAGAATCCACTCAAGCACTGGCTTTACATGCCAGAAAATGGATGAAGATTCTTACACAGAGAGCCTCTGAAGGGCTTCTTATCAGCATTATCACAAGGACAGGTGAGAAGTAATTGTGAAGCCTTCTATGAAGGGAAAGACTGGGACATAAAGTCATGAATGATCTGTGGAGACTCCTAGGGGCTATATTGGGGTGGTATGGGTTTGATACATTCCTGCTTTCAGTTGGCACTGTAGGAACATCCTGTCTGTGAATAAAAGAATCTTAATTTTCAGCCTAATTTTCTGATTTTGAAATCGTCACCTGCCTCTGACCTTGTTGCTGAGGATAAATGCGCAGATAATGCACCTTGCCTGTCTCTGGAGAGCAGAGTGAATAGGTTAGATAATGAGCTGTTCCCTTTTGCTTCTGTGGGGCATAGTGAAGCTGGGATTAAGTTGGAAAACTACCTGAACTGGTATTTAGTTCCTAAGAGGTGAATAGGTTGTTTAAGGCAGCTTTCTAATTTAGCTGTGGTGCTTTTCAAACCAGCTTCAGTTTAAAAACTTCAGCAGACAGGATCTTGTATTTAACCCACCAGAAATCGCAGGCATTATTCTGGTAGGAGGAGAAACAAAACTGACCTAGAGAAAGATGCCCCTGCCCATGTCAGAGGCATTGGACTAGATGACGCTTGAAAGTCCCTCCCCACCAAAACCATTCTGTGGTTCTAAAATACAGGCCTGTTCCTGTTCATGAGAAGTTTTTGTTTGTTTTGATCTCCTTCAGTACCCTGTGGAGCATCCGGACAAGTTCCTCAAATTTGGCATGACCCCATCGAAAGGGGTTCTGTTCTACGGGCCACCAGGTTGTGGTAAGACACTGCTGGCCAAAGCCATTGCCAATGAATGCCAGGCAAACTTCATCTCCATCAAGGGGCCTGAATTGCTCACCATGTGGTTTGGTGAGTCTGAAGCCAACGTGCGTGAGATCTTTGACAAGGTGAGTGCTGCTTCTGCTCGCTGTGCTGTGTTTGTGCTCAGGTACCCCCAGAACTTTGTTTCTGCTGCATCTGTCGTACTGGCCTGGTGTTGTTTGTGTCTTTTGTGTTTTCCTCACTTGTGCTGAGAGCAGGAGCTGCTTTCCTGCTGTTAGGGAATTAATCCTCTTCCTCAACATAGCTATTTACACTTGTTCTCTGGTTGCAGTCTGCATCTGTTGTTACAGGACAATAGATGCTCCAGTACCCTAGCAAGTGTTAGGATGGCACAGGGTACCCTCTGCATCCCTGAGAATTTGCCTTAACACCTCATTAGCTGTCACCACCCAAAGATTTGCAAAATACCCTGTGGGTTCTTGTCCTGCAATATACATGGCTTAGGAAGGAGCTCCCTCCTGCCCAGTGCCCTGTAAGTAGAGTACCCTCCTGTCCCAGAAGGTATCAGCGTGGAATATCTTGGGAATCTTTGCTCTTGTAGCAAGGGAGAGTGCTGCTGGGACAAAGTAGAGCTGAGAGTGAGAGGGAAAGCTCTAGGGGACCTCAGAGGCAGTCTAGTCCAGCTGTTTGTCCAGAGTAGGGAGATAACTTGGGAATTTGATCGGGTTGCTCAGGGCCTCGTGTTCTGAGCACATGCTAAGGGTGGAGAATCCCTGATGTCTCTGGGCCTGCATGCTAGTGTTTGAGCTGTCATTGTGAAGAATTTCGTTATATCAAGCTGGAATTCTCTTTGTGGCAGTTTGTGCTGGTGGGCTTTCATCTTTTCACTGCACACCTTGAAGAAAAATCTGGGTTTTCCCTATAACCACCCATGAGGTAGCTGAAGACAATGATTGGGTTTCCCCCTTCCATAGGATGTAACTCACCTACCAACACTTGAGCACCTGAATAGCCAGTTGACATCCCCAGGTCTTGCAGGGACAGTTTGGTCCAAACAGATTGGCTCCAGCTTTCCCTCTGGGCATCAGAGTTATCACACTTCTGCCTGGCTCACCACTTGCCCAGCTGTGGGGAAATTCAGCTTGTGTTTCGGGAGAGTCTAACTGAGGGTTTGTGTGGCAGGAGACTGTTCTAGAGCAGCTCTCCCAAGCATATCTTGCTGCAGCAGTGCTCTCATAATTCCTCTTAGGTACTTAAATGGCAGGGTAGGCATAGTCTGAAGTCATTGTGCTCCTTGCTGGGAGTTATTAACATGGACTCATTGTTCCATTTTGCTTTTTGCAGGCCCGCCAAGCAGCCCCTTGTGTGCTCTTCTTTGATGAGCTGGACTCCATCGCAAAGGCTCGAGGTGGGAACATCGGCGATGGTGGCGGTGCCGCAGACCGTGTCATCAACCAGATCCTGACAGAGATGGATGGCATGTCCACCAAGAAGAACGTCTTCATCATCGGTGCCACCAACCGGCCAGACATCATTGACCCAGCCATCCTGCGCCCTGGCCGCCTGGATCAGCTCATCTACATCCCTCTGCCTGATGAGAAGTCCCGGGTGGCTATTCTTAAAGCCAACCTGAGGAAATCACCAGTTGCTAAGGTAGGACCTGCCCCCTGACCATGTCTGGCTTGGGTTTGCTGTTTGTTGCACATGTCTCACACGCTGGGGGCAGAGCAGAGGGGTGGGGATCACTCCGAGTGGTACTTGATGTAACTGGAAAACCTCCAGTTCTTAAGGATAGAAATGAAGAGGTAGAGGGAGGCTTGAGTTCTGAAGTGTCTGTGTGTACACACAGCAGGTCTTTATCACAAAGTGGGGTTCTGCCCACAGTACAGGAATAGGAAGGCCTGTACTGCAAGACAAAGCAAGAAAAAGATACAGCAAGAAAAGATTCCTGCAGTCTGAAAGAAAAGTAAATGTAGTACATCTACTGGGGGGGTGGGAAATTGAAATTGGAGAGGAACCGCTGCAGCTAATAATTGCTGAACTCAGTCATAGGCGAGAGCTGTGTCCCTTGCCTGGGGCAGAGGCAGTAGTGTAGCTGATAGTTAATCATAGAAAAGCAAATGTCCAGTGAGAGCTCCAGCTTTTACGTGAAGCTTACCTTTCTAGTTTCTGTCGAGAAGAAAAGCTTCAAAGGAGATTGCTGTACTACCCCTTCAGTTGAGGGGAAGGAGGAGGAGGTCCCTTCTTAGAGTAGTTAGGGTTGGGAAGGACCTCAAGATCACAGAGTTCCAACTTCCTGCCATGGGCACAGGTGTCACACACCATTGTCTTAGTCTGTCCGTGCTCTGCTTTGATTTCCAGTCCAACAGTGTTTGGCACCTAATTCTGAGACCTAATGGCCTGAATCCACAAGTGCAGAGGCATTTACGCAGGCATTGTGAATTCCTGGTGGGTGGTTGCCTGCCTGCCTTTGTGTGCAGTTAACTGCTCCCCAAAACAAGAAACTGAACAGCTGATCTTTCCAGAATTGCCCAGAGTTAAGGCAGCACCTTGATACCATGGGACCTGAAGACCCCCTCTATCTGTAAGGTGCTAATGAGGGACACCCTGTTTTTTCTCCAGGATGTGGACCTGGATTTCCTCGCTAAGATGACGAATGGCTTTTCAGGAGCCGACCTGACGGAGATCTGCCAGCGTGCCTGCAAACTGGCCATCCGTGAGTCCATCGAGAGCGAGATCAGGCGGGAACGCGAGAGGCAGACCAACCCCTCTGCCATGGTGAGTGGGGCCCAGAGCTCCCCCTCTTCATCTGGGCAAGGTGTGAGGGGTTCCTCCCTCGTGCCTGTGCTCAGAGGGTGGACCTGCAGCACCTTGTTCTTGTCTCATGGGAGGCTGAGGCTCTCCTGGGCTGCCTCATGGTCGGTGTTCATGGTCAGAGGCCTTCTCCAGGCCCTGCCCTAGTGGGTGTTGTGGCCTTCTGGCCCGGAGGGAGGCTGTCCATGGACCCTCTGTCCTGCTGCAGGAAGTGGAGGAGGATGACCCAGTTCCTGAGATCCGCCGGGATCACTTTGAGGAAGCCATGCGCTTCGCTCGCCGCTCGGTCAGTGACAACGACATCAGGAAATACGAGATGTTTGCACAGACTCTACAGCAGAGCCGTGGCTTTGGCAGCTTCAGGTAACCATGGGGGAGAGCCCCAGAGCACAGCAGTGAGGCAGCTTGCTACTGGGCTCTGAGCAGTAAACGTCTCTTCTACCACACTTCACTGTTCTCCCCAGCATGCAGAGCAGACAGCACGCTGTGGCTGGGCTGGAGATCCCCTGGATCTGCCCTTTTAGTGCTCCTGAATCTCATTAACCTGTTTTGATAGAATCACAGAATGGTTTGGGTTGGAAGGGACCTTAAAGCTCATCCAGCCATGGGCAGGGACACCTTCCACTAGAGCAGGTTGCTCCAAGCCCCTGTGTCCAGCCTGGCCTTGAACACTGCCAGGGATGGGGCAGCCACAGCTTCTCTGGGCACCCTGTGCCAGCGCCTCAGCACCCTCACAGGGAACAGTTCTTCCTAATACCTCATCTCAATCTCCCCTCTACCAGGTTAAACCCATTCCCCTTGTCCTGTTCCTGCCTGCCCTTGTCAAAATCCCCACTCCAGATTTGTAGCAGGCTCCTTTGGGTATTGGAAGAGTGATTAGCAGAGATGCTCTGGCCCTCTGATCATCTTCATGGCCTCCTTTGAACTCACTCAAGCATGTCCATATTCCACTTGTATTGGGGGCCTCAGAGCTGAATGCAAGACTCCAGGTGGGGTCTCACAAGAGCGGAGCAGAGGATCAGAATCACCTCACTTGAACACAGGCAACAGCCAGCAGCTCTATGAGCCTTTTGCATGACCTGCAGTAAGGCTCCATCCCATTTCTATTTGGGGGTGTCCTACTTGACAATGGGGTGTTGGTGTGGAGGGAGGGATGGTGCTGAGCTGTGAGGAGGCTCCTGAGCAACATCTCTCCCCTTCGCACCGCTGCACGCAGGTTCCCATCTGGTAACCAGGGTGGTGCTGGTCCCAGCCAAGGCACGGGAGGTGGCAGCGGGAGCAACGTGTACAGTGAAGACAACGACGACGATCTCTATGGTTAACTCGCTGTCCTCGGAGGACCAAACTCCAAATCAGGCCACGTTGTACAGGGGAAAATCCAATGTTCAATGGACTCTTGGCTTCTTCATTCCTCAGTCAGAACAGTGTAGCTGCACGTCAGACTTTGTACAGAGGATGTTTTCTGCAGACACAGATCCAAACCGTTGTTCAGTCGGGAGGCAGACAGTGCATTAACAAGGAGGGGAACTGATTTAATTTCTGAGAAATTTCTGTTCTAGTTTATGTGGCAGAATCAGCAGCTTTAGCAAAGGGTACAACGCTAGCCTGGGTTAAAAAAATCACAAAGAAGCACCATAAAAATAATAAAAAAATAATAAAACTCCCACAAAACTCCGCCCCGGCCCCAGCCCTTCCTTTGCGCGGTGCTGGGGCTGTCTGCAAACCCACCCCTGCCTCTGTGCTGTGGTGGAGCCCATCTGTGTGTGCACCCGCTCCCTGCTGCCCCTGGGGCTGCTACTCCTTTTAACACCCATTAGCTCACTTTAGCAGAAGGAATCGCTTTGGAAGCAACATCTGTGCTCTGGCTGCAAGCACTGAGTGCGAGAGCCTGGCAGCAGGTACTTGGTGTGTCCTCTGTGCTGGTCCTGAGCAGTCAGAGCTGCTGCTTTGGCTCATCTGCAGCAAAGGGCTCCAGAAAGTCCTGTCTTGCCCACCCTGCCTGAGGGCAGCACGGGGGACACTGGAGCTCTTACAGGATCATAGAACCAGCTCAGGGAAGAGCTAAAGGTTCAACCCATGGCACTGTTTGTGAGCACTTCCAGGGATGCTGATTCCACCCCTGCGTCCTTTGGGGAAGGAATTGTTCCTGATGTCCGATCTAAACCTCCCCTGATGTAGCTTGAGGCCATTTCCACTTACCCTGTCACTTGTTTCTAGGGAGAAGAGACCAACACCACCTCAGTCCATCGCTTTTCAGGCAGTTGTACAGAGCGGTAAGGTCCCCCCTGAGCCTTCTCTAGATTGAACACCCCCCCC
>NDXB01002572.1:0-33813 GCA_002631895.1 Agapornis roseicollis
GTCAAAACACAGCTACTAAAGAGAAGAAAAACTGACTGCAACTGCTGAACCCAGGACATGGAGGAATCCTCTTGGTGACAAGACACTCCACACTAATGCTAGGGTTTAACAACAGCCCATGAGTGACCCACAATCAGACAGTGAGTTTTCGTTGCAGTTTTGTCTTAACCACTAGGGTGAACTTTTCTCATGTTGTTCCATCAGGAAGAGCTGAGAAGTGAGAGTCCTTTGTCTGTGTAAAAAGACTGCTATTTAAATTCACCATCCAGTAATATTTGAACAAATAAAGCTGGGCTTGCTGCCTCTTTGTTCTTTAATAAAGAGGAAAAAAACTCTGTTAACCTGTGAACAGTGAACTGCAAAATGAGATTTAGTGTTTAAAGATATTTCTACAGTTATTATTAGATTTAGAGACTTCCAGCTGTATCAGTACCCAAACATCAGTGATAGGGTCAATGCTGTGCTGCTTATCCTTCTTAAGAAAACATTCATTTTAGTTAATAAAGTTTTCTGAATCTGTAATTCTTTATTATTCAACTTGGTGTGCTTCTGTTACATTTAAACCATGTAGATTTACAGTAAGATGCCACTGAGATGACATCCAGTGACCAATTTGCGTTGGCTATCTCTCACATGCTGATGTAATGGTGCATGACCTATCAGCAAGACACTCAAAAATGCAAGATTGATTTAGCAAAGTGTTAATTGTTCTATTAAAGGGGAAAAGAGATGCCGCACACCCTCCTTCTCTTAACCTCAAGTCTGACCCTGATACTTTCTGTCACAACTCAACATATCCTTCCTACTTCCATACCTGTGCAATTAACCCTAAATAATTACAGTCTCTAATGGACCCAACATGTCAGGTTAAAATCAGATTCTCCAAAGATATTTGATAAAGTGGGTTGAGGTAATTCTGTTTCAATGTGGCAAATGAAACATACATTACTATTTGAAGATATGAGATGATGCGGAACATTTATAAGACCGCTGTGTCTGAGAGAAGTGGAGATAATATGTCACCAGGAATAAGAGCAGTGTGGTAATGCTTCTGATGTGAAAAACATATTTTAAAGTATGAGTGTGAGATAGAGTAATTGCCTACCTTACAAACCTAATGTATTTGGTACTGAGTCCTTTGAGAAGGTTTGCCCTGAAAGTGTGTTACTCTTACAATATGACTAGATTTCTCCTCCAGTGGGTAGATAAATACCAAGTGTGTTATTCTGCTCAATAGAACACTAAAACCAATTTCAGAAACAGGAGTAATCTCATGAGGCACAATGAGCAAAAGCCAGGCAACTTACAGAGTGAGAAGTGACAATCTGAGATTTTTAATTAGATATTTACTTTCCCTTGGGAGTTGGTACTTGGCATGCTAAGCCTTGCAAGACATGTCTTGGGATAATAAACAACTGTATTGTTTAAATACAGCAGTAGTACTAGGAATAGCATGGGAGATCCTAAGCTGGTAGCTATCTAAACCTAAGATCCTTTCCAAAGAAAGCCAGAGATTTCAAGCAAATTGATCATAGTCAGTCTATGTCTAGTATTATGTCAAAAAGGAGATTTGTTTTATTGAAAGATACAACTGTTTGCATGGCACCCTTCTCTGGATGAGCTTGGTGGCTTTGCTGACTGACAGTGCGCTATTCACACACACTAAATCCAGTGGAATTAAATTGTCTGAAGGTAGTGCAAGGCTCCATGGAGGAACAGAAGACATCAAAAGTGAGTGAAAGGGAATCAGTAAGTGATTGTTGGGAGTGCTGGCATCAAAAATGAACATATAGCTAGAGATCACATTGTATAAATTTCATCTTCTCTGTGGCAATTCCCTCTTTCCTGAATGTGAGTAATTTAAGGCTTTCTCAGAATGCGTCCCAGAACTATTGGTAAAGGGCAGATGTAGGCAGCTGTCAGGCACTCTTAACAGGAAAGAATAACTGGAGGATTCATTCAGCTCCTAAATTACCTACTTGAATCTCATGCTTTTTAATAGATGTCAAAAATTTTCACAGATTGAGCAATGTTGATCACATAAAACATGCCTGGCATTAATAGTTCTCTGTGTGCATCAGCTTCCTTTGAAATAGCTTCAACATAGACCAAAATCCCTCTGTGTGAACCTACACAACAGGGTGTAACAGAAATACAAGTAATTACTTGAAGAGACTGTTTTTCCTAGAGTAGCATGAACTTTACCTTTAAAATTGTGTCCAGTTTGCTGAACTTTCAATGGGAAACAGATTTGGAAACATGAGTAATATTTTACTTTGGTGTATGTATGATAGTGTTGGTTTGTAACAGTAGCTCATGTGTGTCCTTTGTTAAATGGAATAGCTAATTTCAGTGTAGATGAAGTGTTCAGAGGGATGTTTTAACTCCCTGATTTCATTCAGGATGTAAAGGCATCTTACTGCTCAGAGGAGCATGTCTAAGTTGCTGCTGTAACAGAGTGGAGAAAATAATTTTTCAGAAGTAAACTTTAAAAGCACTAGAAGGACTCAAGAATATAATTCCAACTGTCTTGTCAGTGGCACATGTTCATAAACACTTGATGACCCAATTTGCAAAAGTATTTAGAAATCTAAAATTTAGACACCTCCTGCCATTTCAAGAAGCATCCATTCCACTGCCACTGAAATCTGCATCCTTAACTGAAGAATTACTTTTGAAAGCATGACTGAAGTTGCTTTAGAAAGGATTACACTCTTGCCAGTCAGATATTTGAAAACTTTACAGGATAATATGTCACAAAAGCAGGAAAGCAAGTCTTCGAATTGCTCCCCAGCTACTCCCCAAAATTAAAGGAAAACAAAGCATTATCCCTGAGCTCTTTAAACTCACTAATTAAAAGCACACTGCATTCAGATCAAATTTAAATTCAACTTTTTAAAGTTGACAGTGTCTCTTTATGGTAAGTGCTTTCAAATGGAACAACTGCCAATTTATGGAAATTTTAATACTTAACAACCTTGACAGTGTCCCTTTGAAAAGTCTGTAAAAGTCAACTTGCTTTTGATAGGAAAGTTTATTCAGTTATTTAAAGTCTCTACGTATTATCCTGGATAATCTGAATATCAGCATTTTGTCATCAGAGAAATTGGTAATACATGGTAATTATGCCAAAATTTAACCTTGAGAGAAAAAAACCCGAAGTTGTCTTCTTTGTTAGGCTGTTCTAAAAGATGCTTAGGTCTAAGTGAGGGTTATTTTTTTTTTTTTGTGCTGCACACAGCAGAATTAAATAGAAAAATAAATGTCACATTCAGGTTGAATCGCACATGATGACCTCTTGCAGAAGGGAAGAATTCAATTGGCTTAAGGATATAAAAGTAATGTTATTATTTCAGAATCATGTGTTCCATTAGTTCCCATAGTTCTAGCCAAAATTAGCCAGGTAAGAAAGTTACTGCATATAAAACATCATATGTAGTTAGCCATAATTTGATCAAAATAAATGAACTATAATTATAGAGGGAAGATATAACAGTGGTATAAGATGTTAAGATCAGATCTTTTTAACAAGTAAAGAGGTGGCTGGCAGATACAAAGAGATGATGTCTGATATTAAATCCAAGGACTGCGTTCCGCCTTCACTGAAGTCTTTTTCCCTGCAGTTATGTTTAATGCCTAAAATTTGATCTTTATGTTGGTTTGGCTGCCCAGGAGCTACCTTAGGGAAATTATGACTTTGTCAGGACCAGCAAAGTGAATGCTGAATGACTGAGAGAGAACAGGATTTTTAGTGTGACATTTTGGGGTTTGGCTTGCTTCTTCTTTACTGACTTCATTGATGAAATAGCTGCCTCACTTGAATAAGTGGTAGCATTTTGCAGGCTCTATTAAAAGAGCATAGTGGAATATTAAAGAAGCATGTCTGTGACTACACAATAGGAGTGTTTCCTTCTGCTCTTAGACCTCTTAACACTACTCTCTCCATTACATTATTTTTTAAAAAGTCAAAATCAGATCTTTGAACAGAGTTACAGCACCCTTAAGGGAAGGAGACATTTTTGACAAAGCTACTACTCTTGGTATGTATTAGGATGGAATTCTCATACCCATTCCTGTTAACCAAGCATCTCAATTTCTCCTTCCATTTTAGAAGGACAACTATTTCTATGTTCTGAGCAATTACCACAGTCTTTTTTGTTCTTATTCTCCCACTTTCTCCTCTCTTTATTCCTTCTTGTCACTTCTTTCTTTGCCAACTCCCTCCTCTGTGATTTTCTGCCCCTATTGTTCTCTCTCTGTCCTATGGCAGTGTGCATTGCTGGCATCGCTTACCACTTTGCTGAGGACCCAATGGGCAACAGAGGGAGAGGAGGGATGCTGGACCTGGAGCTGCAGCTGAAGTTGTGATTCTCTATGGGTAAGTTACATCTCTTTAACTGGCACAGGGAACAATTAGAGCAGGCAAGTGAGGAAGGAGAAAAATATTAAAGATAAAGCTATGGGCTACAGGATTGTTTTTGCAGTTATTACATGTTAATGGCTTGAAATGCAGCAAACTTCAATAAAGGTAGTGATAAACAGTGACAAGAACAAGAACAGATGGGCTCCAATCCTTAATGGTGGTGAAGCATCCTCATGAAAGTCTCTTCTAGGCTCCTGATCTGAGCTCAAAGCTCAGTAGAACTGAGGAAGTGTTATAATATCTTATAAGTACTAGAAATTATATTATGGATAAGAGTGATATGCTGATCCTCATCTAGCATTGTTCATACAAAATCTGATTTTTTAAGTTAATCATGTTACTTTCAAATATTTTTCTGCAATTTTGATGTAAAGATTTGCTTGTCTCATGATTGGCAATGTGTCAAGTTTGGAAGTGTTTTGATCAGCTGTTACTGTTTTGTTGTTTATCCAATAGGAGCTTAAGCTATGTTAAAACTGAAAATGCATGATTTAAAATGGAAGAAATGATGTTTCCTTAGAAGTTTTAACAGAAGCATTGAGTTTATCAAGTCCACAGGGTCTTTTCCAAATAATTCTAAATGAGGGAAAACAATTAATTATATTAGAGGCCTGACTGAAACATTAACTATAATATTTGCTGCCGTATAAAATGAAACTATGCACTTATATGTCTAGAATATATAGATTTTTTCTAAATCTTGCTTTCTTAGGGAATAAAAGTAGGAAGAGTCACAATGCAAATTCAGTCTTGCATTTTAAAAAAGTGCCTTATGATTGCAGCCATTTAAAATTGGGATTTTACACCTGGCAAAATAAAGTATATTTAGCTTTTTAATGAGTATGCATTGTTTCAATTGGATTAAAAAAAAAGCCAAAGTGAGAGTGCAAAAAACCTAAGTGCCCTAAGAAGGCAATAGTGGAATTTCAAAATGAAACATCATTAAAATTAAAAAAAGAAAATTAAAATAACCACCCACATGCCAAGCCCTGGTGACGAGGGTTAACTGTGCACTCAGCTGAGCACGTTTATCCTGCTCTGCTGGGACAGACTGGTAGGGTAGAAGATTTTCAGCATTTGTTCGTTTAAAGATAAGGATAACTCTGTGCACAGAGCAGTGCAAGCAGAATGCAAAGAGACTCTCTTCAAAGTCTGCTCAAGTCAGTAAACAGAGTTCTTCAGCTTTATAAGAATTCTTGCCCATCCTCTTGTAATTCCACAGGCAAACTCTGCCAAGGAAACTACTTCTAATTTCTGTTAAATGAATGATGTCTTATTCAACTCAGACTGATAAATAATTCTCTCAGCTATGGGTCTGAACTTGCTATCTCACAGAGAAGAAACTGTGATGTGTTTGGTATAAGAATCAACAGTATGACTCATCTGAATTATGTTACAGCAAAATCCTCATTTGGTTGATACAAATTTTTTTCTATCAAAATGAAACATAAAATAGCTCTTCTGATTTCTCTCATTCATTTTCTTGTGCACACTATTATACAGAAAGTGATTTTCCGAGAATATGTTTTCCTAGGGCTCAAAAAAATGACAAATGACCTTACTTACTTGTCTTTCAGTATTTCCTGTCCAGAATTTTTTATTTCAATCTTAACTTCAAACATGTGATCACAAAATAAACATACCCATACTTACCATTAAGGCAATCATTTCATTTGGAAGGAAAATCAGGTTTAGGATCTGAGAAGACAAAGTGGAATATATTCTTTTTGTCTGTAGCTTTGGAAGCTTGGAAACTCCCATTGTCCTAAGAATTAAATTGGCTTACTCTAATGCATACAGATGGCAGTGCCTTGTGCTAAGTACAGCTGCCATTTTCTTTTTTGTCCTCAGAGACACAAAATTCTAATATGGCCACCTGCAACGGGGAGTTTTTATAACATGATCTTAAGGCCTTTTCCAACTCTAACTGTTCTATGATTCTGTGATTCTATAAAGGGAGGTTTGAGGGTTTATTCCATGTAGTCCCATATGTATGCTTTGAGACATTTTTTGTGCATTTAATAATATTTTCAACAAAGCCATTTTTGAAAGTAAAACAAAAGTAAAACACGATGCCTGCTGAAATGTTAAGGAAGTACCTGCTGAAACCTGTGGTCAACAATATTTGGAGAGAAACAGAGCAAAAAATTTTTATGGAACACATGTATTCATAATATGAAAAGGGAATCACTGTAATCTTCATTAGATATTTGAGAAGCCTAATACATCAAAAAAGGAATTTTCATTTCAGTTCGTTGAATATTCATGCAAATACATTTCTAACTTTTTTTCTTTTTTTTTTTTTTTATCATTTTCAGGCTCAACATTGCCTGTAAAAACTTCTTATGAATAAAAAATTCAGACTTTCAACTCTGATATTCACAACCTTTGCTTCCAGTGAAAATATGTAATATGCTCACAAGGATCCTCATAGAAAGCACAAGATTCACAATACCTGCTGACATATTCACAATAGCTGCTGACAAACTTGCACAGGCAACTGAAATTCCTAATGAAGTACATAGGTATGTATGAATACACAGACTTTGCTTTAAAAAAAAATCTTTGCATGTTAAATACGGACAGAGTTTTCTTTAAACTGCAATAAATGATAAAGTGAGTTCCAAGTTATGAACTGCCTGGGCTGTGGGGTTCCCAGGTTTTCTGTCTGGTAAAGTTTTAGTCAAAGTACAGTACTCAGAGAGAGGACGTCGGGGATCAAAATGTAAGATAAACATTTTATTGTTATTGGACCTACGAAAAAGGGAGTCCTGAAGATTGTATTTCCTAGGATTGTAAGAGACTTCTTTCAACAATCTGTTGCTAGTCAGATTTGAAAACAACTTTTTATATTTTTTTTCCTGCCTTTTTAAATACATCCTGCATTTTGTGAATGAATAAACCTACACCGAATGAAAGTTTGCTCTCTCCTCTTAAATCCTTCTGGTCCCTTGACATTTCTGACTGATGGAAATTGGATGTAGAGGCAAGGCAAAGTACTCTGGCTAAATGCTTCTGAATAGGATGATGGTCTGCTACTAGATAAATCCTGTGTACTGCCAGATCTCTAGAGGATTCTTTGTTCTAACCTTAGAGAGATTTTTTGTCAGCCCACCAGACAGTAAGGAAAAACTGCAGTGAATTCTGTCAGAACATCACCCTAAATGAATAAAATGATGATTCTGCCTGCATGTTCATGCAAACTTTTTTTTTTCAGAGCTCTGCCCCCTCCCCGACCCCTCCCCGACCCCCCAGTTCTAGCTCAGTTAGAACAGGCTCCAGAACAAAGAGAAGTCATCTTTTAATTATCCAAATGTTCTTTTCAGAGAACAGCCATCAGTGTAATTTCCTTGGATGAGATAATTTTTCCCTGCAGAGTATTGCAAACAGGGAGAACGTAGGACAGATGGGGAAGAAGGAAAGGTGATAAAAGGGATAGAAATATTGTGCAATAATTCTTCTAAATCTTCCCTTCCTAATGTATTGTGTTGTAATCATACACAGCTCATGCCACTTAACACTTGAAACGGCAAGCAGAGATTAAACAATAAGCAGTTATTGAGGAAGAAAAGAGTGGGGTGATAAACCTTGCTAATGGGACTGTTATTCAAGGTAGTAGAAATGACAACCAGCATGGATAAAGTATTGTAGGAGGACTTCTATGAAACTGAATGATTTGACAATGAAATGGCACATGGATTCAATCTAGTTGACGTAAAGTGATGTGCACAAGAAAAAATTTAACTTCACCTATAAAATTATGCACACTGAGCTGATGAGGAATTTAGGAATTAAATTGTGGGCTTGTAGCAGTTCCATGAAAACAGCAGGTCAGTGTTCATTAGTAGTCAAAAAACAGATCAAGTTTTCAAGATAAGAAATGCTAGGAAAATGATAGAAAGCAAAATGGAAAATATTCCACTACTGAATAAATTCATTTTTTATCTGCATCTTCAATAGTATGGGCAATTTCAGCTGCCCTATTTAAGGTTTCACTAAGTACCCAATATAAATAACTTTTTGAAGTGGAGTGAAGCCACCTGCAATGGACTGTGACCAATGTGTATAAAATCATGAGAGGCATAGAGAAGGTGCACATGGATTTTTGCAGCACAAAAACTAGAAGAGCTATACCTACAAGCTAGTAGTGTTCGTGTCCAGCACAGGTGATTTTATGTTCTCTCATGACAAATAAGGGATTACTAAAGAGGAAAGGATGAAACCCTTGTTCTACCAATACAAGAAAACTCTACTCTCTTCAGATGGGGTGTAAAACAATTTCAAAAGCTTTTATTTTTCCTTTTTTTTTTTTTTTTCCAACAAAGGCCTCATTTAAATATATTTAAATATATTTATATTTGCAAATGAAGTGCACACACAGTGGTAAATACAGAGTTAAGTATAGATTTCAGCTCTCAGAGTTGAATTGATTCATCACATAATAGAGATGGGGGAAATGTGCAGAGTCTGGCATAGAGGTACTTTGATTTGGTGGCTTAAACTCAGCATTGCAATTTACAGCTTTGTTTTTATTTTGCTGGAGCCAGGACCATGGCATGAGACATGGTCAGGTCAGGTCATTTGAAATATTGAAGCTGGGATATTGATTCCATTTGTCTGAGAAGAAAGGCATTTGGGGGGGTATGTGTCTGTAACTACAGTTTACTGCTTTTCTTCTGTCCTATAGGATGCTCTTTGCTTTATTTCTTGACGTTAATTTACTGCACCTTAGTAAATCTAAACTATGAGCTTTTATATATATATATATGTATTTTAGCAAGTGAAATGTGATTTTGAGAACTCTGACAGAAATCATGACCTAACCTTTTCCAGCATAATGATAATAATGATACCATTTACAGGAAAAATTGCTTTAAATTGGCTAGAAAACATGTTAAAAGACACCTTATCAATTTGAGAGAAGAAAACTCAGAGTACATTTTCATAGTTAATTTTGGTTAAATAGGCTAATGAATGTTTTCTACATGGCAGCCAAGATTGCCATGTGGCTGCAATTGCTGCTGGGAGAAAATGCTGCTTGTTTTTCCTTTTCAGTTTGTTTTTGGAGTCTAAGGATGGCTCTATATGGATCTTGTGCATGGTGTCAATAAATTCAAAAATGACTTGCAATAGAGCTCCTAATACCATGCCATGTGTCTGGCCTATTCAGAAGGTGGATTTACATTTACTTCACAGATTTTTGCATGCTATTTTCTAATTTTGAATGGAGAGTTAGAGCGCAACATCCTCATAATCCATCTCAGCAGATACTGGGTTCTGAATAACAAAGGTCTAGGGTGAGATTAAAAGCTCATAGTATCCAGAATACCAAGCCCTGCCTCAAGCTGGTTGCTGTGCAAAACTTAAGCTTGGAGCAGGCTGAGGTGTATGAATGTGCTGTGGCAAAACCTCTGTTTTCAGCACTTATGGAGTGACCCTCCCTATTCTTAAACTTTTAGACACGAGATTTATACTCTGCTTCATTCCTTGTAGGTTGCACATTTGCAGTCCGAAGTCCTTCAAAACCCTTGAATTTTGCTTAAAATAAGGTCGTCAGAGAAATAACTGCTTGACTGTTTTCCCTTGTCTCCTTGGAGCCCTGCAGGAACACTTCAGACATGTTCTCATGACTTTTTTCTCTGTAATTGTCAGTGATAATTTTTAAGAAAAAAGGAATCTCGTCTTTATAATCAACCGACAGCAGGAGCTTCCAAAAATGCATCAGAGACGCTGAGATTCAAGGTAAAAATCTGCCTCAGGAGAGCTGCTTTCATCTTTTACACACTCCGTCTTTTTCCTTGCTTACATGTTGCAGCAGTGGAACCCTGAATAAGCCTCAAATAATATAAAAAAAAATTACCTTGAATCTGACCTATCATCACTGCAAACAATACTAATGGATTGTCCCCAGTTTGTCTGTTCTTGCTGCAGAACTTTCAGATTTGAGCTGTCCTGCAATAGAAGCTACACGTGGTGTAAAGCAGACTTTGGTCTGAAACTACAGGGGCTGTAATAAACTTAATTGAAACCATGTCTGTGAGACAGAAGGACAAATGTCTCAGGAGTATCACCACAGCTGCATCTCTTCTGAGTAAAGACATCACTATTGAGGGGAAAATGAAGCCCAGTATCAGATACTGTGGGTAAGCTAATGCTGTGTAATGCCCCAGATTGTACTGCAGGAAGAATTAATGGTAGAACTATAAAGCTCTTGGGGGTTTTCTAAGTATAAAAAGCTATGAGGATGAACAGTAGTTTTAAATATATGTATTTCCTTGCTGCTGGATCTTTGCAGGTTATTTTATTGCTTACATTTAGCCAGAGGGGGAAGCTGATTAAGTGGTCTAATTTTTCCTTATCTTCACTGCTTGACCCTCCTGTTTGAATGTACTGAGTATTTCCAACCATGTTTCTATTATGAAATCCAGATTGTCTTCTGGAAATATGTTGTTTTTGATGAACTACAACAGATACACAGGTGGGTTTCTGATAGCAACATGCCTGAGTTCTTGCCAGCCCATTTTATGGGCTGCTAGGGGCTTCAAAGCAGCTGTGTTATACAGAATCTGCCATTTTGAGAAACTGTGTCACACTAGTACCCTGGGGCTAGATTTCCTGCTAGTCTGCAGACTCGCTGCCATACATGCATGAACCACAGGAGTCTTGGATCATTTTGTAGATGGAATCTGAAGTCTTCAGGCTCATCTTCCTTTTCAGCTGAGATTCTTCAGTCTGCAGTGGTTCCTAACATGGAACAGGGATCCCAGGAGAACCAGGAGCACCACCTCATTACCAGTTTTGCTCTCCCATGCCACACTGACAGTCAACAACCAAAAACCATCATACTACTGAAACTGGGAGTAACAGGAGGTTCTAGCACACTGTGCAGAATTATTGTAATGAGCGAGGGAAAGGTCGATCTGGCTGCTTTAGTCTTGTGCCTCTACAGCAAGGAACCTGGAAGCCCTGAGGACTTCATCTCTGTTGTTCAGCTCCTGGTCGTGCAACATTGTGTCTGGCAGGCTCAGATATCCTCTTCCGAGCTGGCAATCTCACAGCCTCAGACTCATTGCTGGGGGGAGAGCAGGGAACAATTTTCTGAACCCAGCTGTAAATTGCAGCACTCCTGACTTCCTGTAGTCAAAGGAACCATACAGATGTCTCAGAGCTTGTACTTTTCCCAGTGTCATGAGTGTTCTGCATGGTACTGAGCACATACGGTTGTGCTGCACAATTTCATCCTAACTTTTCACAACAAAATGCTTTGATGCTTTCAAGCAGACTCTTACTGTAATTAATTTTCAAGTGAAATCTCTACTTTCTACTTAGCCATTTCATTCTGAAATGAAAGGCCATTTTACTCAGAATTTCAGAAGTATCTCTAAAATGGAAATGCTTCCTTTAGACCAGGACAGTATCGGCTTTTGAACAGAAGGGACCTGGATACTTCCTGACTTCTTTAAACCTTTGCTGATAGAATCTTCTTCTTGGCTTCTCCCAGAGTGTCCCTCAGAATACTGATGTTCACCTACACACTGTCTCATACTCGGTTAATACAATTCCTGTCTAAGACACTTCACAAATTTTTGTATTATTACCATTTTCAGTCAAAAATATTATATCTAATTATGCTAGCCCTGCAGCATTGGTTTCACTGAAGAGATCAGCTTCTATATGTTCCATTTTAATTCTTTTCCCTCAAATGCCATCCTTGCCATCCCTTTGGGATGAAAACTTTCACCAGTCCAGTCTTCTCTTAGTTGTCCCCTTGTCAATCACTTCCACCTTGTTGTTGCTCACTCCTATTGCTTGCCACCTTTTCTTGTAATTATCCTATAGTGTGCATTTATAAAATGCACATAAGTTCTCCAGCTGTGTAACAATTGGAGGTTTGTTGAATTTAAGTCATAACTACCACTTCTTCTTTCTTCCTATTTCTTGTGTCAGCTGGTTGTTGCTTCTAGGAGTAAACAGACTTCAATTTTTTCAGGAAAGGGAACACATTTTCTTTGTTAGCACAATGGGTCCCAATATTGACAAAGACCAGGAGGCAGTGCTATAACATAAATAAATAATATGTCTAAAAATCTTTCCATCGTCTTAATGGCTATGTGATCTCTGCATTTTTGTGATTGCAGTAAGTAGTTGTAGAAAGCATTGTTATAATGTCAATAGAAGCATGGTATGGTAATGTAAAATTAATGAGCTAGATGGTAATCTTTTTAGGCAAATCGTGTTCAGTAATACAGCACACCCTCTCAATTAGTCTGTCCTCAGGAGCCAAGGAATCAGTGTATTGTGTGTGAAGTGCACAGTAAAATTGACTGCATTACTTAGGAAGATTGGTGTAGCTGATAGTCAAAGTGCAATAACCTCATATGGAACGTAATCTTATAGTGAAGAGCATTACAGAGGCAATTCATGGTATTTTCATGTTTATCTTTTTAATGTCCCACAAGTATTTGTTAGTAAAGGGAAGGAGACTTCAGTGACATGATTCTATGATTCTGTGACATTTATTATGGAAACCAAAATAAGGAAGATGAGCTGATGTCTTCTGAAAGCCTGCATTTTGCTCTCATTAGTGAAAGGTATGACTAGCAGAGGATGTCATGTTCTCCATGGCAATTACCTTTAAAATCACTAAGGTTAAGATTCAGACTATCTTACCAATTGAAATTGATATCTGAATCACTCCCTAATAAAAACTATGAAGCGTGATGCCAAATAGAAAGGGATGTGTCATGCGGTCATGGCAAGTGACCTCCCAGGAGACTCTTATTAGAGCAAAAAGCATGGAGAAAAAGGTTCCTTAGTGGAGGGAAACCTGGGGGTTGCCCACCAATGACAAGGAGTAAAATGATGCCTTATCTGATACTTGCTGAACACCAGGCAGAGTTTCTTTCTCTTTTACCTCTTGTTATTGTTGCCTGTGTATGGTATGCTCTGAACAAGGCCACACATGTATCATCAAGACAAAGGAGCTGTAAACTGATGTGTAAAACTCATCACAGTAGCAGTGTTATAAAGAACTTGAACCTATTGTTCACTCAAAGAAACTTCAGTTTTTTTAATGAGCTCCATGAGAGCTCAAATTCTCCAATGAGAACTTGATTAAAGATTGTCAGATTGGGTTTGTTACTTCTGATGAAGGCATAGGGAAGAAATTCATTAATGGAACAATTTCTAGACACTAGGACATAAATTTGGTTTACATCATGAGAGAGATTCATTTTGTCTCAAACTATAGCTCAGTGGACATTAATCTATATTACAGTTCTGCAGCCAGTGAAAGTAGCAATTTGTGTTTGGAATTAGAAACTGACAATATAGCCAGTCTTGGGTCAAGCAAGAACTAGTACAAAAAACTATTAAATTTTAAGAAAATTTTAACCAGATGTTGATTTCCTGAAGATTTCAACTTAAAGTAATAACTCCAGTTTGCAAAGAAGGTGAATTTTCTGGTGTCTTATTTTATAGACCAACTTTAAATATGTCCTGATTCGTTTGGATGCTTGGGGAAAGACACCTTATGTTACAGAAATGGGACACTGATGTTGACTATAAAGGCAGATGAAGTTTATCTTCTATTTTCAACCACTGCATGCTAAGATCTCATTCCTCTTATAAAGGAAGCATCTTCACAATGTCGAAATAGTAGCCATGGTAGAACAATGTTAAAAATATATCAACCCATATTTTTCATTCTGTGTCTGCAAACTATTAGAAGAAAAAAAATATATCCTGTCTTTGGTAATTGCCATAGAGGACAAAATTTAATGTTTTATTTTCCTTCATGTTGTTTTACAGATTTTCTCTTCTGTTTTTTCTTGCATCAGATGATTAACTCAAAATGTGCTTCTACACTGATGAAATGCACTTTACTGCAGAGACGTGACTTAAAGAATACACAGTATTGGCCATTCAGGAGTGTGCTTTCATTCATCTCAAATAGCAGACATCCCTTTGCGTCATAAACAGTCATAGTCAACTGTTAATGGAGTCTACATTAGTAAAGTTCACTTTATGAAAAAGCTGCTGGACTGTGATTTATTTTATTTATTAATATTTTTATGGAGTCTATTTTCATTCAGGTCTTCAGCAGTAGATAAACAAAGGAGCTATTGATTACCTACAGAAAGGTTTCTAATAGCTTCAATTAGAAAAATCCTCCTTTGTTGAAATGGCAAATCAGATTCCTGGAAAGTTTCCTACCGCTTTGGGTTTTGTCTGCAAGTTAATTTATCAGTTGGCAAACTGCTGGTTCCAAACCTGCTTTTTCTGAAATAAGTAGGAATTTTACAACTAGCTTCAACAGGAGCAGGTGCACACCCCTAATGAGGTGTGTCGTGGAAATGGTGTATATAGAAAAAAACCTGGACACAGTCAGCATGAGAAACACTGGAGAAGAAGGATTTCTCAGAATCCCAGAGTATGTGAACAATGTGTTGCAGTGACATTTAAGCATTGACAAGAGAAGTGAAGAGATCAAGTGGAAGAATAGAACTAGACAAGAAGATATTGTCACACTGGAACAATTCGCCTCATGCTTAAAAATGCTTTGATAAAATCCTTGAATAGGGAGAGAAAGGGCATCATGATAAATGGGAGCACCTAAACCACATTAGGTCAGCTGATAACACAGTCATCTTTGCCAAAATCCCTGAAGACCTTGAAGCACTGATGAGGGAATTAATCATGAAGAGTATGGCTTGAGCAATTAGGATAGGAAAAACTGAGTTGTCCCCTGTGAAACTTGACCCCCAGCCTTCACCCTGTATTGAAATCAAGGATGACCCAAACCTTTGCTGAAGTGTGAAAAAAGGCAAAGGAAGTTTTTTCACCTCATTGTTTTTCATGTTATTCACCATATCCAATATAGTGTGCTATGTATAATCTCAGACCGGTATCAACTAAAATAGCACCAGAACAGCAAGACACTATGACTTTATCAGCCAGTATTGCATCCACAGTAATTAGCCCTGCTTCTTGGAGGTGAGGAAGAGCATGTTAATGAGGCTGAGTGCAGTGTCTCACTAATCCCATGAAATCAATTCTGTGAACCAAAAGCACTTGCTTTGTGCTGGTCTGATCCCATGGTGTTAACGGGGGGGTTTCCAGCATAGCAAGGTCTAGCACACAGAATGGTGCACCCTGGACAATGCATGTGCTGGGATGCTGCAGGAGATCTTGTGCTTGAGGAGGTTCCATGTATTCAGGAGAAAGAGGGACAAAGTAGGAAGAGGAAGGCTGTGTGCACCTTCATGTTACAGCCTTTCTGCAAGTTATGTTTCAGCCTTGGGTGAGATGTCTTATAAGAAGACAAGGGAAACAAAGTGTAGATGCTGCTGGGTACACTACTGTTTTTCCTGTTGATCAGCAGGAGGTTTATTTCCTAGCTGTGATGAAAGGATCAGGCTTGTTTTGCCAGAAAGTGCTATTGACTGTGTGATGACTTCAAGGACTACTCATGTCCTACTTCCCTGGCTGTCTGAGGCAAGAGTGGGTGTTTGCACTACCATAGCCAAGTTATGCCTTGTGCTTAAAAGCAGAGGCGTTCTGTGGTCTGGGCTTGGAAGGGTTTTTCATACATTTGATGGGAGGTTTGGGTTTTTTTGCCAAATGTGGCTCTGAGTCTGGAATGAATCCTAGAGGGGCATCTTTGTTGGACATAACTACTGTTTTCCTACCCACTTTGAGTGTTTTATCTTGGCCACAAACTGAAGCACATATAATGAGGAAAGGAACATCAGTCATTATTTGTCTTCTTGATTGGCAGAGTTGCATGGGTGAAGCCAGATGTGGGTCTCTTGGGATGCTGCAGCTATCACAGCAGGAAATTTTTTCAGTCAGATACTTGAATGAGATCTGGGAGATGAATGTAATTTGTCTCTAATTTTATTTTTAGTGATTTCACTTTTCTGACTTAAGTATTTCATTCCCTTTTATTGTCAAGATTTATTACCCACAGTGTTGTGAAGTGCAGCCAGTTCCAGTCCTCCAACTTCTTTTTCCTAAACTTAATTTTTGTCAATGGAACAGTTTCCTGTAAAACATCTAATTGTTGCCTTATTAGCAGATTACGTCCAAGAGCTTTTTTAAACCTATGGCCAGCACCAATTAAGTGACTGGTGCCAAGTCACTTAGTTGCTGATGGAATAAATGCAAATTTCATTTGTTTCAGAGCTGACTGCATTTTTGGACAGTGAAAATTCAAGAACATTAAGTTCCTAGTTCCTAGCTACAGTATTGGCACTTGTGTTTCTATAGCTCCATCCCTTGTCATCTTTAATGCATTTATCGACATAACTTTCCTGTAGGGTAGGAAATGATATTATCATTATTTTTCAGGTGGGTGTCCTGGGTTCAGCAGTAGCAGTCATTTTTCTCCTTCTTAGTAGCTGGTGCAGTGCTGTGGTTTTGACTTTTGGCCTGGGAACAGCGCTGATAATACCGATGGTTTTAGTTGCTGCTCAGTAATGTTTATGCTGACCAAGGACTTCCTGAGTCTCATGCTCTGCCAAGGAGGAGGGGAAGCCAGGAGGAAGCAGAGGCAGGGCACCTGACCCAAACTCGCCAAAGAGGTATTCCATGCCACAGCACATCATGCCCACTATACAAACTGGGGGCAGTTACCCAGAAGGGCTAGATCACTGCTCGGGTTAGGCTGGGTAGTGGTTGGCAGGTGGTGAGCGGTTGTATTCTCCTCCCTTGTTATTTCCCTTATCATTATTAGTATTATTATTATTGGTGGTAGCAGCAGTGGTTTGTGTTTTACCTTAGTTACTGGGCTGTTCTTATCTCAACCCGTGGGAGTTACATTCTTTCAGTTCTCCTCCCCAAACCTCTGGGAGCCAGGGGGAAGGAAGTGGGGGGGAGTGAGCAAGCGGCTACATGGTTTTGAGTTACTGGCTGGGCTTAAACCACGACAGTGGGAAACCACAATCCCAAGAAAATACAGCATGTCTGTATTAGAAAGTACATATGCAGGAGAAGAAGCAGCTTTTCCTAGAGGGGACAGTAAGTTATATAGGAGCACTTTTTGGTAATGAACTTTTTATTGGGCCTGCCAAGAGATAGGCTAGACTGGAAAAAAAGGTAAGTTCAGGCTGTATTTTTGCATCTATACCAGGAGATTGTTTTTCATAACAAATCCTTGGAGGAAATCACACTTAAGCCAAAATATCTTTCCAGGCCATGGTACATGGGATGGAGAACAAGGCAGATCTGATATGAGAATCCTTGGAGGTGAGTCTCCATAACTAGCCCTCCATAACTAGGACTTCCCTTCTTGCAGACAAAAATGTCTGCAAAAACTATTACTACAACCATTCCTCTTGAAAGCAGTGACTTTTACTGACTAATATTTGGGTCCAGCATACTGATGGGAACATTTTTGTCTTCCTTTCATAAAGACAGCATTTCCAGAACCTCTGTATTTAGGTTTCTATCAGCTGGCATGTATTTTTTCTGTACATATTCTTTGAAAGTAGGAAACACACCACACTGATTAAGAGTAGGCTGTGATGAACATCTTAACTCCAGACACACAGTGTTTCTGTGTAATGGGCAAAAAGTTCAGATCTTAAACTATGCCTTAGGGGAAGGTTCAGCTCCTCACCTATGCCTAAAATTTATTGCTAAAATTTGTATTTAATGTGAACTTTAAATTATTCTCTACTCTAAAGGAAATGAATAAAGAATAAAAAATAGGGAAAACATGAGTTTTACTCTAGTTGTGAGTTATATCAAAATATAAATTTTTGCATGTTATTTTCTTTGCTTATATACAAATGTCAACTAATTCTTTGATGAAAGCTCATTTTAAGTATTTATTTTCCTTTAGATTTATTCTCTACCCTCCAAAATGCAAACAAAAAGGTTAAGAAGTGAAGTTTGACTTGTGTGTTCCTGAATTTTCTTTAAAAGTCATAATAGAGCTGACAGGATGATGAGTTATTGGTTGTCAATAAAGTAACTATTGATTGTAAACTTCCAAACTTCATCCTTCATACGTGTGTAAAAACAGAATATGCTGTGAACTGCAGAAGAGAATTAATTACTTTGTCCCTGAGGGAAGAGCAGATAATTACCAAATAACATTTCTATCAAAGCAGTAGATAAGTCCTGAGTGTTACGTGAGGTAAATTCCACTCTCCTACAAAATGAATAAACTTGTCAGTACTTTCTCACAAATTAAATCTTGTAACATTTCAGTCAAAATCCTATTAGGAATGTCCTCATTTTTATAATTAATTTTAATTTCTTTAAGGGCAAAGGAAAATAGATGTTAGAAAGAGTAAGCATATATGCACAAATCTTGTGCGCTCTTGTTGATATTTTTAACAGATTGCTTTTATGTTCTTATGTTTTCAGGATTCTTTTATCACTTGTTGGTCGATACAGTTTTAAAGACTTCCTATTGCTGAGGTCTGTACTAGGATGTTTGCAATATGCATTTTGGAAAGCACTAATGTAGTGAAAGGGTAATTCATGCTTTGCACTGATTTCCTCCTATCTATTGATATAAATTACAGCTCTGAGAGAAGGGAATGCTTGAAGCTCTCATTATTTTATGTACCAGCCTGCGCTCGAAGAACAGGGGAGATTTTGCAGCTAACATTTTTCAGGAAATACAAACTATTTTATTGAAACTTATGCTACCCTCCAGAATTCAGTGGAGATGACTTCTTCCACTGAACAAATACTTCACTGGGAATCATTTATGCGAAGTCTATTCTCTGTTTTAGAATGCTGCACTTTCTATTGGAAGAAGTTGAATTATTTATTGAAAATAAACTACCCAGCAAATGTAGCTTTTTTTGCCTTGTTTGCAAGTTAAGATCTGATTCTGGATGCCATGAGTGTATTTGTTATTCAGAAGTCTTTTCCAATAAAATGAAATATTTTGCTCTGCAAACTGTCTACTAGCTGTCTGCGGTACAGGACCAGTCACCTCCATAGTGCATGGCATAATTGCTGCCTAACTTGCTGAACAGAGGTGTAAATGCACTTCCCAATCCACCTACCCAATGTGTCTAAACTATGGGAAGTCAGACTCCTTGTCAAGAAAATGGAAATGTCACTCACAACTTCACAATATGGCCTTTCCTCTGAGTGTTTTAATGAACAGTGAAATCGCCAACCATGCAAACATCTGAAGTGATATTCGCTTGGTATTTGAATGACCACATTGGGGCTAGGTTATAAGGACACTTATTTTGTGTTGACTAATGCAGACTTCCTCAGCTACAAAATTCCACTGCCTCCATCTGATGAGGCTTTGATGTGAACAGGCTGAAATTGCATCTAGACAGGAAGGGAACAAATACACTGGCCTACTTGCCTCCTGCTGCTGCGAGAAGCAGATGTTATTTCCCTGCCCTTTCCCCCATTCTGGAACTGGAATCAGGGTCTCAGGACTTGGGAGGTTTTCAACTCAAGAGTTATGAAACTGTCAGGAGAAAAACAAACACAGACTGAGAAAAACAGAGCATGGGAGAATGAGTAGATCAGAAGGATATTTCCAGAGTAACTTTTGCAGGTCTGTGGGAACAAGCTCTGCTTTTACTCCAACATAACTGTATAAGCTTTGAGGATGTGGCTAGTCCAGAGCTGAAGCCAAGCAAATACGTTCTGCTATTAAAAAAGACAGTAGCAGCAGCAGCTGTCTTGGAGTCCAGACAGCGTGTATTAATATCTGTTCTCAAAAGTCTACAGAGCAGGACCATGGGAGCAGTAACTGTGTCTCTGGTGTAAGCAGGACTCAGACCTGAATGTGCTTTCCTTTATGTGTACTGGAAAAATGAATTCTCATATTGGAAGGAGAAAGAGGATGTAGGAGGTGAAGGTTGGCCACATATTCTGAGAACTTAGAGAAGCTGGAAGAAGTGAACATCATTTTGGTCCTCTGGACTTGACTCCTATCATAGTGCAGAATTATTTTTGCGTACATGCAGTCTTGGTGCAGAGGTATCCAGAGGAGTAAGAAGGGTCTAGCAACTATTTCCATTGCCTGGATCAGAATCACGGATGTACTGTTAAAATAAAAATGGTGAGGTCTGGGATGGGTTAGGGGAAGAAATGGAGCCAGCAAACGTTACTTTCTCTCTTTCATTTTTGTCTTCTGGGTGCAAACCTGGACAAACAAGAAAAAACACTGCCTGCCCAACTGAACATGGATGGTTCCTGTGAGAAGAAAGGGCAGGAGCTGCAGGAGTTTGCTGGAGGCAATGTTGAGTCAGTTCAGGAGCTGCCTCCAGCACAGCTCTGCAGTGAGATTGTGCTGTGCAGCCACTCTAATGTGACAGAATAGGAGGGGAAAAAAAAGAAAAAGCTGTTTATAGAAAAGTATTCTTTTCCTGTGGACAACTTGGCAGGTATTTCTTTTGGGGGTTATCAGTTGTTTAGCCATAATACATGGTAGAGTAATATAACCTAACCTAAGGATACTGAGTTTGTGACAACAGATATGTTTTACTCATCCACATCTTAGTTTGCGATAATTTGAGAAGGGAAAAATATAATTGTATCCTTTGAAAGCTGCAGAAATGGTCATATGTTCTAGAATGCAGCGTTATAGTTCTCAGGCCGCTGTTGGCTCAGCGAAGACTATACGGGACAGTTACTTTTGGCTGGGATTTTTGGCAGTGAAGTGCTTGTTTATTCAGTAGTGCAGCTACAGCTAGGAAGATTGAAAGCATCTTTAGGCAACAAAGCATACAGTTTAAGAATTTTATGCATCCCAGATGTAATGGTAGATATTGGGAAAGCAGATCTTGGTGTCCTCCCTCTGCTCTCTCACGGTATTTGTATACAGAAGATTACAGTCAAATACCATGTGAGTGATCTTCCTAGCCAGGATCTTTAAGCCAGGCATGCTTGCACATGAAGGTCTTTAAGGGAATAAGGAAGGAAATAATTCCATGTTGAAGGAGAAGACTGGGAATCAGAAAATTTGCAAAAAAGCTTGAAGACAAAAATAAGGGCATTCTCTGCTCTATCTGAAGTGCATAATAGAAAGCATTATGAAGGCAGCATTGAAGAATACACAATTTTGTGAGATCTGCTATGGCAGAGGAACCAAGCCACTGAGCTTCAAAACCAAGGAAGAAGGTAGTAAACCCAGGTTTTAGCTACATATGAGGCTGAATTCCTTCCTCATCTTAGAACCCTGGTAAGTATTCAGTTTTATTGAGCCCTTCTGTATGGTTTTCAATTATGTCTTTGGTAGTGGCATCTTACCATGATTTTTTATTACAATATAATAGCAGTTGATATGACTTAGAACCACTTTTTACTCTGCTTATACTCATGAAGAATGGTATTTTCATGGACTCAGACACAATGAGACTTTATTTTCAGGTTTGACCAGAAAGTATTGTAAAGCTCAGTGAGAATAAACACCATTATTCATACTTTATTTTAGCCGTAAATTGGAAAATCTGTACCATATTCTTACAGAATCATAAAATCATAGAATGATTTGGGTTGGAAAGGACCTCAAGATCACCTAGTTCCAACTCCCCTGCCACTCCTCACACTATACCATGTTGCCCAAGACTCCATCCAACCTGTCTGAGTTTTTGCAGCAGCTCCTTATCTGTCCATGGAGGCCTCCTGGCCTTCTTGCCCACTTCTTTCTTGTCAGGACACGCTCCTGAGCTGGGAGCAGGTGATCCTTGAATATCAACCAACAGTTTTGGGCACCCCTGCCCTCTGGGGCTTTATCTCATGGAACCTTACTAAGCGGGTTCCTGAAGAGGCCAAAATCTGCTCTGTCGAAGTCAGGGCAGTGATTAATTAATTAGACAAAATTATTAGTGGTGGACTTGGCAGGGCTAGGTTAATTGTTGGACTTAGTGATCTTAAAGGCCTTTTCCAATCTAAATAATTCTATGATTCTATGATGATGATGTGGTTATTATTATTATTATTCAGTTTGAAAATGGGAAATATGTTTCTGTTAGATAAAGTTTGGGTCATATAGTGGAGAACATAAAAAAAATGCAATCAGCCTCAGGTGATTATTCCTACTATATAAATAATATTTTGATAAATTCATTCGGTGTTACCTCTAAGGGATATTTCAGAAGGTTGCAGATATAATGAGGGATGTACTGGATACTCATCTACTGAACATGTATTATGAGGTGTCTATTACAACACCCTAAGCAAAATTTTACCAATCTGGTTTTATTTCTCAAGGCATTCTGTCGTGGAATCTTCAGTACATATATATATGGGGGAGATGGAAATGGAATTCATAGAATCATAGAATCATTAGGGTTGGAAAGGGCCTTAAGATCACCTAGTTCCAACCCCCCTGCCATAAGCAGGGACACCTCACACTAAACCATGCCACCCAAGGCTTCATCCGATCTGGCCTTGAACACTGCCAGGGATGGAGCACTCACAACCTCCCTGGGCAATCCATTCCAACATCTCACCACCCTAACAGGAAAGAATTCCTTCCTTATATCCAATCTAAACCTCTCCTGTTTAAGTTTGAACCTGTTACCCATTGTCCTGTCACTACAGTCCCTAATGAAGGGTCCCCCCCCAGCATCCCTATAGGCCCCCTTCAGATACTGGAAGGCTGCTATGAATTGGTTGATTTTTTATTTTTTTTTTTTGCCAATGTACATTAATGTGCTTCATTTAATTTGACAATGCAGCATTGTGAAGAACGTTATACTTGAAATATTAAACATTTTGCTAGATGCCTGATCTTGCAGCCCCTCTCTGTGCTGAACTAATTCACTTTGATGTCCATGTAATTTTTGCACACAACATAATTACATGATCAGGCCCTAAATTTTTAACAATTTGTTATATCAATAACATAAAACCCACACAGAGATAATTGACCTTGACTTCTCAGACATGTGCACCTCTTTATCTTACCATGTACAACATCTGAGATAGTTAAATATTTTCCCTTGCAGAAGCAAAAAGAAGGACTGATACTTGAGTGGATGCTGGAAGCAAAGTGACTGCAACAGCAAACGTGAGCTGTGAGTCTGTTGATAATATACATCCTATGATAAGAAAGGCATGCTTGTCTTATTAATTATTTATATTTGGAATGTGTTTATAATGTTCCAGCAGAGACAAGGTTTGTAGGGAGATATAATGGAGAATCAGTTGACCTAATAAATGACATACCAAAGTGAATTTTAATTAGATTAGAAAAACATTCCAGATAAGTCATTGTATAAGAGAGGAAAATGAGTAAACACATACTATTTCAACAGTTCTTTTTCGTTATATTAGGTTGGTAATAGAGGAGACTCAGTAGTTATTAATATTTGTGTAGTAGGCTGCTTCTTCTGCATAAAGGTAAACCTAACACTCCCTGGGTCTAAGGGATGGCCCTTTGCAACTCTAACCTTGGTAATTTTAGTACAAATTAGATTCCCAGGTTACCTTGAGAGTGTCCAACTGTTCTAGGGAAAAAAGTCTATGCTGAAAAATGAAGGAGAATAAAAAACTGGAAGTTGATTCTTTTACTAGTGCCATGGAAAGGTTACAGAGTCCACTCCTGCTCATAATGACATTCTGAAGTGGTGTAGGTGAAGTGGTGTGCTAGCTTCAGCTGTCAATCACTGTTTAGAAATGTCACCAATAATTTGTACTCTGGAAGTGCTCAATGTGCAGACCCCTGGCTCTAATTGGATCCACTGATTTCAGCTGAATCTCGTCCTGTCAGCAGCTCAGCAGTAGGTAGGATATTGAAGCTCTAATGAATCCAGTAATAACTTTAAATTACCAACCTGGATTTTTTATTTTTTTCTGGTGAAAAAAGTTTTGCTTTCCTGAGGGAAAAAAAATATCTTGAATTAGTTCTTAAATAATTATGCTAAATTACTGACCAAGCAGGTGGGACATTGGTATTTTTCACGTGTGTGTGTATCTGTATGGTTATTTTAGTAGAGAAATCAGGAAAGAATGATGTCCAGATAAGTTGGATGAGAGAACAATGATTTCATGATCTAGTCTAGCAATCACAGAGCTAATTACAGAAATAAACCCTGAAAAATAAGGATGAGGAAACCAAAAATCTGTACAGCAATCTCCTGTATTATTTCACCTGCTTTTGTGAGGTAGAGACAGTGTTGCTGTTTCTAGTCCTGACTTTCTTACCATGCTTGTCTAAAGAAATTAGATGTACACAGCAGTGCTGCTCATCTGTGTCCATTTGTCTGTCTGCTCATGTCTTCTCCCAGGAATTTCAGAAACTGTGACAAAAATTTAGCAAATTTGATGAAGGATGAAATGTCTCACAGACATAAAGTGCATACAAATGTTATGGCTACCAATGCAGAAAGATCCTATTCAGCAGAGAGAGTTTAGTCCCTGCTGTTCCCATCAGCCTGCCCACAGCTATGCAGTGGCAGCAAGAAAGCCATCCTGCCTGTGTGGGCTCCTGGACATAGGGGTGGTGACAGGGAATGAGTATGAAGCCCTGCACTATCAATCCCTTCATCCCCTGTCTTGTTGCAAGGTCTGGCAAAAGCCCCTTGGTGATAAAAGAAAGCATCTCAGGCTGTTGTACTGGGGGTGACAAAGGCAATCTGCATTTTCTGGGGCAAGGATGGAGAGACACAGAAGCATCAAAGGGGGCAGAGAGAATGGGGAGGGCTTCAGGAGGCACTAAGGAGATTGGCAGGTGAGGGGACATGGGAGGTAGCTGCAACTAATGCAGCAACATGGTGTGGAAGTATTGGGCAATACCCCACACTGGTGGTTTGGGCTGACACACGTGGGGAAGATTTAGGAACATACAGTTGGGAGATTAGGAAGAAATGCAGAGTTACTAGTGGTGCTGAAGAGCACAGGATACAAATCCAAAGTCCACAAAACTTCACTAGATATGTGACACATGGAACAGTTGGGTTTGATTTGGGTTCTTTTTTTGTCTTAGAACTGACTCATTTCTTCCTCGATGTATCCTTGAAATGACACTGCCTTCGTATATCAGGCAGCAGGAGAGATCACTCAGGTGCAGCACGAACACTTGCAAGAACATCTGAAAGTACAGTCTCGTGAATCTTTCTCTAGGCTAAAGTAAAAGGTGTTGTTCAGAAACATGGATCACTTTATCATCCAACTACATAAGTGTATATTGTGTATCATAAAGCTGAACAAGGTATACACAACCAATAACTACAATATCATCATAACTTCCTTGTCCTAGGAGCTGAAAATATATGTGTCAAAAGAATATATTCTCTAAAGACAAAAGTCTCAGCTATTTTTGCCCCAGCTATTATGCATTCATAATAAAATCAACTCACTAGATCTAAGATCAACTTTTAATTCACTGACTTTGTTCTTTGGTGAATTATGGACCTTATTCTGTCTTGCATATTGAGTAGTTTGCATGATCACTCTGACCTGTAGTATTTTTCCGCTCTGCCCTCTCTTTTACTGTTAAGAACAATAGTAATAATTGTAAAGTAAAAGCAAATCCTGTGCTGTATTTATAATTCCAGTTTTTCTAGCTTAAAACTTTCTGGCTTGAAATATTTTCATGACAAGCTATAGCTTTGCTTGATTATTATATCATTATTAATATTGTTTTAATGACAATTAATTTAATAATTTAATGATATTAAGAATAAAAACTTTTTTATGATTTTCTTATGAGATATTAGTTTTGTTTAATCTAGCCCCATCTATACCTTCATGTACTAATTTCAATATTTGTTCTCCTTTCTAAATGCTTGCAATATTTAAGTGTAAGTACACTTCATTTTCCTATGGTCTCAAATATATTTTAATCTGGCCAACTGAATTTGGTTAACTCTGGCCACACTGAAGAAGACCTGTTTGGCAGGATTTTTAAAAGAGATAAACATGTATTTCCTAGGCACTGGAGAAGCAGAAGGAAGGTTTTGTATGTGCTTGACTGACTAAGCTCTCCTAAACTGATTGTTTGAACACATCTATGATTCAATTGTACTGCTAATAGTATGCTAAGACAGCAAGAGTCCAGGATAGAATCTTTCAATTATTTTTGCATGTCAGATAAATGAAAATTGGACAATATCACATTCCCCTATGTAATATTTTACCTAGATTTGTATGTGACTTTATTCAGATTCTCAATTCTTTCAACTTGTTTTCTCTCAGTTCCCTTTGATTTGCCCACATCCTCCTGATGCTGAACTATCAAAAAAGAGGAGAGGAAAGTGATTGCAGAAGCAAGATAAACTTGGAATGTAGGAAGCTGCGGTTGAATTATTTTATGTGTAAGCTTAGTTGGAAACTGCAAGCACAGTACAGAAAGAATATATTCAGATTTTGGCTTGCAAGAAAAGGAAGCAACTCATATGAAAAATGACCACAAAAGGAAATGGGTGGCTGAAGAACAGGAGGACATAAGCCTGCCACCTGCCTCCTTTGGAAAGAAGTAGCTGGTGTATGCATATTTTGCTTGGATTCATTTTGTTCCAGCTTTCTAAACTTCTGCTTTCCTTAATCTTGGCTCCTTTCATGGGAGGATCTCCCCAAAGATCCGTTATTATTTTGCTTCAGGTAATTTAGTTACTCTATACTGCTGCATCAGCCAGAGCTGCACTCCTCTGAGCAAATGTATAAATTATGAAGAGGGGAAAGGAGAAGGAGAAAAAGAACCCATTAGCAACACTTAGATTGTAAGTGTCTGATAACTGTTTTCATAACTCTACATTTGTCTTAAGGATCAAAGACTCCAAAGGAAAGCATGTAATTTTCAGCTTGCTTTTATTGCTTTGTATATCTGTAGGTGGAAAAACAAAAATAAACATAGATAATGCAAAATGGAATGAGTGACTGGAAAGCTAAACTCTTTACTCCTTTGAGATATGTTATCTATCTAACGAAGTTTGCTAGAGAGATGTAGTAAAAGTTGGGGTTTTTTTTAAAAAAAATTATATTTTATTTAATTAGCTATTATTTGTAATGTAAATATTGATAAATTAGTTAATGGGCTGGATTCCTTCCCTGCAGAGGGTTATTAAAAGGGACAGTCTTTGGGAGAGGAGAGGTTGCAGCGTAAGGTGCCTGTGGCTTCCCTTGTGCATTTGCTGGAGAGACAGGCGGTATCTAACATGACAGCAGTGCTGGCTGAAAGAAGAACAAACAAGGAACAGTCTTATCTGCTACTGCCAGTCTTACAATTGAGTTACCCTAGCAGGAATTACAGGAATATGGGAAGGAAAAGTGGAAAGGAAGCTTCCTTGAGGTGTGCATGAGGTGTATGCATGTAGTCTCTCACTGGGGGTGTGGCAGGATTTGGGAAATGCAAAAAATATGTCAAGAGCTGGGTGTTGTGAGTGTACAACACAGTAATTCAAATCAGAGAGGTCTGAACACAAAATGCTCCCCACCCATGGTCGAGGTCTTGGCAGGAAACCTTGCTAGCTGGGGAAAGGGGAGGGAGGTGAAGCTAAAGGCAAGATCCTATTACAGCCATGGCAGAAAACAAGCAAAACAGCAGCTAGCACTATATGAATGCCGGCTCCTGTATCTGTAGTTGTGAATAGCTGTCTGCATTTGGGGATCGTAAAAATGTCTGAGTAGATTTTTCTGCTGTGCTATAGCAAAAGTTCCATTTTAGAGCAAAATGTACTTCTACAGGTGCCTCATCCAAAATGCAAGTGTTAAAACAGAAAAGCTAGGCCAACACTACAACAGAGGAATGTTTGGGAAACATAACTGGAAATACATCACTAGTTTTTCCAAGCTCAGATTTTCAGCAATGAGTTCTTTTCTTGGAGATTGTAGTTCATGCCTGTAAATAATTGCAAACACATTTTTCATGTAAGCAGCCATAGTGTTTTCATTCAAGCGAAACACTAATATTTACAACTGTTAATCAAAGGTCAAATCTAGAAGTACCTTTACTAGACTTTCAGTTTTACATAATTTCTGCAAAACTTCAAACATTAGGATATGGTCTAGTTTGAGGTGTCCCTGCCCATGACAGCAGGGTTGGAACTAGATGACCTTAAGGTCTTTTCCAACCCAAACCAGTCTATGATTCTCTGATTTGCTTGTCCCATTTACATAGTGACAAAAAATATCACTATTTTCACAGCAACAAGGCAAAAGCCCTCAGATTATTTTCTAATTAAAACTAGCAATTATTTGACTATAATACCCTAAGTTGGACAAAAATTAAAACATTTCCATGAAGAGATATTTTTTCCAAATACATTATTCTTTCTTGAGGCAGTCCTGCCTCAAAATATTTATACTAACTTTACTTCAGTGTTCTTCCTTTCACACCTATTCCAGGGACTCACGTGTTCTTTCATAAGGATTGTTCCAAGATTTTTCAGTGTCCTTTATACACACAAGAACAACTATCACTCTCTCTCTTCTATATACATATATCTTTCTTACTGAAGGATGACTGTCTACTTCTTCTATATACATCCCATGCCACCATGAGATGTATACTGAAGGGAAATACGCAAGCATGGCAATATGGTTGTTTCGAATAGCTAATTGTTCACTAAAGCTCTCTGTAACTGGGGATGCTGTCAGATCTTTTTGCCCTGAGTTAGAGTCTCTGCCAAGGGTTGGTACCTTCAGCAAGTGGTGTGAATAAGTTCACTATACTGAGCGCAGAACCGTGAGCCTTTTCTTGCCTTGTAACTCTTCGGTAACTTGGGTTAGATTTCTCCTACGTATCATGTCCTAAAGCTGAAGAGGTAGCTGTTCTGTCATTCAAATGATTACAAAGTCCCAAGCTGCTTCTCCAGGACAGGCTGTGCCATAGGAAGGGTTAAGCTGCTCTTGCTCTCCTTCCTTGCCTTACTGCTTGGCTGGGACTTTTCTCTGCCGTCCTGTCAATTGCTTTTACCCATGAGTTCTCCACCTCTGCAGCACTCACCTGCCACTTCTTGAGTTCACAAACAACTGCTCAAGCCCTGGAAAAACCTAAAGTGGCTTCTGAGTTTTAATTCAAGCCTTCACAGGTACCTGGCAATTAGAATAACCTGTGTACCCTTGCCTGTACAAAGACAATGAGTACTCACACTCCTTCTGCTTGATTGTGATTGCTAAGAAAGGTTGGCTAGAAAGTGTTTGAACTGTTCCTTCCTGTTTCCTCACCCAGCTGGCTCTATAATCATCATCCCTTTACAATCAGCCTGTAAAATAGCAGTTAGCTGAAGAGCAGAGGTTGAAAAATGCCTGTCTCTTCCATAATCATATGATAACCACATTCATTGGGTAGCTGTGAAGGTCTGTGATGTTGCCACACATCTGTAATATTTCTGTTAAAATGTGGACAACCACAGGTACAAATTTAGCTTAAGCCATAAGCAGATTTAAGCGTTTCTTCTGTCTCAGGTCACGCTGTGAAGCAGAAAAATGCAGATGTATTCATACTTGTGAAACAGAATAAAGAGATGAGACTGATCTAAGAAAAGATTCTGATATTCTAGATGTTGAAGGAGCCATCATAATTTTTTTCCCTTTTGCTTTATGTTTACTTTTAAGTAGCACACAGTATAGCATATACAGAAAGAAAAAAAAAATGCATAAAATGAGACTTGAAAGGAAAGATCTCCTCCACCTTCTTGCTCCTTGCCTTTTGTTGACAGTAGCACTTGTGTGGTGGCAAGGTGAGTTGGGTCAATTCACTGAGCCAGAAGATGGATAATCCCGCAAACAAAATTTGCTTTTGGGGACAGTTATATCCACACGCAAATGGGACAAGGCAAGAATACCTGGGATAAGGGACAAATGCTGTGACCATATCCTGGCCTCTCACACTGGACATAAGAAGCTGGTGATCAGACATGAGAAGCAGACACTCTGCTGAGGGGCATGGTATTTTTTATATCACCTTCTGCATTCAGTGATTTTGTGGTCTTCAATTAATTATCAGGTAGCTGACACATTTTAATGGAGGTGTTTCTCAGAAGAGGATATTTATCCTTATGTGGGTATTCAAAGCTAGTGTAATTAGTAAACAAATTGTTTACTTGACTTGAACAGAGGCAGTTGACTGGATGTCACGCTGGGGGTTTTTTAGAAGTATGAATTATCTACTTGGCAGTAGAAAACGTTGTAGCCAAGCCATTCACACTACTTGAGACTAGAGAAAAAATTCTTGCCTGTTCCTCAGCCTGAACTAAACACTTGAGGTTTTGGCAAAGTCAGTGGCTAGTTTCTACACTGGAGATACATACGCAGAGATTCTCCTGCTGATCTGTGCAGTGCATGTGGTTTGAAAGGTTTCAGAGAAAAAAAAAGTTTCAAAATCTTCCTGGTTAAACATGACTAACAATGAGGTAATGGTGGCTCTGAAACATGTTGTAGTTAAGGTTGCACTCTGGAGACTGTGGTTAGTTTCCCAGGCTCTGCAATTAGGCCAAGAAAAGTAATTGCAGTGATTAATAATAATGTTTGATTTGCCAGTCACGTAGTCCATTGCTCAGAGCTGGTTGGTCTGGAGAAGGGGGAGTAAATTGTAGGAAGGAAATTAAAGCAACAAAGTACAGTTCTTGCAATGTATAACCAAACACTGCTGGAGCCAGCTGAGGCTGGCAACAGTGATTTTTTTACAGCTGTATATGATGGTTATGATTTTGTGCTGTACGAGGAGTTAACTTATGTATCTGTATATTACTGCTATGGATGTGTTCAGTACAGTATGGGATAATTCACACACAGTACATTACAGCTGTGGTATTGTGCTGTACAGAAGAGGCTGTTTCATGTAACTGTATACTACACAGATGATGCTGTGCTTTGTAGACAAGCTGTTCTGTGAGTTTGGACAATACAGCAAGGATAACATTTTGAATTTCTGACAATGAACAGCACTGAGTACCTCACCTTTCTGACAGGGATTTAGTGAATGCATCAGTAGCCAGTGTTGTATAATGGGGTGAGAAAAGGGCACTTTGGCTGCAGCAATAGTGTCTCATCATGTGCTTCTTACCCTTGCCTTTGGGTGTGACTGTAGGAAAGATGGGACAGGCAGGAGAAAGCAGTGGTGCTGCTAAGGTTTGCAGTGGCAAAGCCGGGGCAGGGGGGAAAGTCAAAAACCGATGCCATGATGAAGTTGGACTTCCTGATTACGGGAGTCCTTGGTGTCATCACAGTGAAAAGGAGTTGCTATGGAAACCATTGCAAAAGATTAAGCATATCAGGGAAACCTGATTGTGAGAGAATGGGTAGAAATAGGAGAATTGAATTAATGCAGAAATTGTATTTTTGTTTCAATCCTCAAGTCATGGTAGGAATCTTTACATTCACAAACATCCAATTAAGAGAGAAGTTATAGTGAAATCTGCAAGCCCTGTTTCAAAGGAGCGTGATTGCTGTATAATTAAGGAAAATAAATAGTGTTTTAGTATCCAAAGTGAAAATACAGTGGTGCAGACTGTTATACTTCACTTTCCCACTGTAGAATCTGCCGGGGGTTTCTTTGACATTTTGAGGCAGACAGGCCACAGTGACCCCCTGGGATGTACTCACAGGTGCAGTGGCTTTCAGCCATGGAGTGGCCAAATGAATTTCAGATATCTGAGAGGGGAAGGGAACACTTAACTCCTCATTCTCTTTTGTCACATGCTGGCCAGGCTCCTGGTCCAGCTAAGCTGTGCTCATTTGCAAGTTATGAGAACAGAATGGCAAAGGTCAGCAGTTTTTTCTGCCTGTGCTGGGCACTGCCTATGCCAGTCCTTGGCATAAAGCAAAGCAGGCTTCAGGCTGTTTTGTAGTGATGAGAAATAATTAGCACAGCTGGCTTAGGCGGCTAAGAAGAAGGTGAACATGGAGTTCATGACCACTCCTCCCTCTCCTGATAATGCCGCAGGGAACACCAAGGCCTTGGCATCTGGGGGAAAAAAGGGAACTAAAGCCAAGTAACCAGTTAAAGCTTTTATGCAGTGCCAAAAAAACACAGAGTATCATGGGCAGACTGGAGGATCCAACCCCCTGACTCCTGTCCTTGCACCAGCACTTCGATGTACCACCATCAGCAAAGGATTCATCTCTTGAAAATAGATTTCTAGCCTAGCATGAAATTAATGGCACTGGTTTCACCCTGCTCACACAGGAGAAGAGAAACACAGTCCTTTCTGATTAATTTTTATTACTGAACCCCAGAACTTTAATTCGGACATATTATCCTGCACTGCACAAACCCTTCGTGTTCATGAAAAAAAGCCTGAATCACTGCCATAAAGTGTTTATGGCATCAATGCCATACCAGCAGGTGACAGGTGATTAAACTTCATGAGTGTATCACTAAATGACAGAAAAGTGTTGGATGCTCCACATCAGGTCCAAAAGGTTAGGTGTTGAAGATGGCTTTGGCACTTCTTTTCATTTACGACTGTCACATAAAAATTGTGACACTAGACAATATTTGCCTTGATTTTGCAAGAACCCAGACCTGATTATTGAATGGTACTTTCCCTAAGACACCTCCGAGAGCCCTTTGGAAACTTGAGTTGGTGCAGATGACTGTTTTAGATGCTGTGAGTACAAGTGCCCTGATACCTGTGGATGAATGTAGAACAAAACCCCAGATAAAGAAAATAAGTACACCAGCAGACATAAACAGCTGTACCGGTTTCCTGTTTGCATCTGGCTTCAAGTCAAGTTGCTGAGATAGCTCTCTCAAGTCTTGCATGGCTGCAATCCTGCTCTGCTGTGTCTGCTTTAGCCTCATGGTAACAATTTTGCAGTGATATTAAAAGCCAGCTGAGATATCCATGCTCATATTTTGTTGCTGGGGGCAGCCAGGGTGGAGCTGTCATCGTCCTGTCTTCTGTGTTCAACAAGAACAAACAAGATGTTTTCAGGGTCTGGCATCCAATTCAGCTTTCCTCTCAGGCTTTGTCAGAAGGAACTTGGCATTTGATTTGTTGTCTTGGTGGGTTTATATGTTAGCACTGATCAATGGCACGACACGCATGTTACTACTGCACATGGATCCTGAGTCTTGTATGGATCAGGAAATAAAATAAAGTACATTGAAATGAATCCATAAAAATGTGTTTTCTTTTTCATTCTAGCAAACAAGGGGAAAGTATGGAAGAGAGAACACGTTCAGCTCTTGTACTTATTTAAGGTTATATCTCAATGTGAATCTGTTAAGAATATACAGTGCTGTAATTTTTTTCTTTCTTCTGCTTTTCCCACACTGTTGTGCTGTGTACTTTATTATTGCTGTCACAATCTGCTCTCTGTCCAATATGATTGCTATCCCCAAAGGTTTATTCTACATAGCAAACATCCTGTAATAGTGACCTACTCTAATAACAGGAAATTTATTTTTAAACTGTATAATGCCTGCTCATATTAATCTGTTTCTTTTCAAAAAAAAAAAAAAAAAAAAAAAGTTGAAAAAAAAATCTCAAAAAATTAAAACA
>NDXB01002572.1:33891-79025 GCA_002631895.1 Agapornis roseicollis
AAAAAAAAAAAAAAAAAAAAAAAAGGTTGACATGAAAATCTGCTAATATTGCCGAACGCCTGATTGGCTTCCACAGAATTTCCCATCTTCTGAAGTCCACAGTGTTCACTAATTCAAGGTAACAACCATGCATTTTTTCTTTTCCCTTCTGGTCAATAAATGCTAAGTAAGAAATATCAGCAAACAATATCAAATCATTCAAACATCAAAGGTCAATGCTCATCAGTCACAGTCTTTTTGGAAGCAACTTTATTTTCTTCATTTCAACCAGTAGCAGCATAAGCATAACCCTTGATGTGCATAGATCATGGTCCAAAAAGGCTTGTGACTCTCACCATTATGGCATTCTAGAACAGGTTAATATTTTTCTTACTGCATACCTCTTCCCTCCTTCTTTACCTACCCTTGCCTTTGCCATGTCACTTACGGTTCAATGACACTGTTATCCAATGGGTGATAAGACATCAGTGCTGATTTTTCTGTCTGTTTCCTGGGAAGCAAGAAGACCCACTATGTCAGACACTTCTTTAAAGGACCCAGAAAATTTGCATTCACTACATCAGCTGAAATATCTAATGAATAGGTGTAAGTCTTTTGGTTTTGCTAACACAACGAACTAATACATCTTCCATATTTTAATAACCTTCTGCTTGAAGTGTCACATTATCAAATTGCCATTCTATCGAAGTATTTTCAATTTTATCTTTTTTTACTCCCTTTAAACATGATTTTACAGTACTTCTTCCAGATAGATACATTTTACGTTCCGCATTGCCTGCATCAAGGTTATCGTATGCCTCTCTATCTTAATGAGGATGAGTTCTGTATCTACTAACTGGCTATTTTCTACCAGATAAATCATGTCTGCTTCTGTTAATGCATCTAAAGTAATGAGAACACTAGCTTATTTTCAGTAGTCTCTCTCTTCCTCATGTATCATGGCACTCTGTACTGCATAACTAGCCCCTAATGCTAGATCACCACTCTGATCACTTTTATGTTTCATGGTTTTCCCTTTTATATCTTCAGTGAGGCCTCCTGCACTCAGANACTAATGCTTTCCTCATCACCACTCTGACACTGATCACTTTTATGTTTCATGGTTTTCCCTTTTATATCTTCAGTGAGGCCTCCTGCACTCAGACCGGTTTGCAGGAAAGAAAACTTGCTGTATGTGTTACGCCCTCTGAGAATTCAAACAAAAAATAAAACAAAATTTAACAAAACTTCAGTGTAGTTTTCCTTCCCAGCTTGTCTATGTCCTTCTTCAGATAAAATGTATACAAAGCTGTCATTGATTCTGACAGGAAGGATGTGCTTAACACCTCACATTGGTGCTTTCCCATGTTAGCGTTTAACTTGGACAACATTTAATAAAAGCCTAACAACTTATGTCTTAATATTAGAACTGAAACAGAGTGTAAAGCCATTAATTTTTTGTATCTGGTGCCAAAAAAAACCTAGAAATGAGCACATTGCTACTGGTTACATTTACTAAAATGTGTATGTTTTCCACTGTCTTATGGGCCACAGTTCTTTTTTAAAGATTTTGAGTCATTAAAGCTGTTACAAGATGCATGGTTGGCTATGCTTCCAAATCTCTAGATGGATAGTGAGTTTATTTGACTTGTGTCTAATTAAACTTCTAGATAGATAACAAATGTCTCTTCCAATTCATTGATGTACTTGTTTTTTAAATGCCGGTTGCATTTATGGAATCCCTGTTGAAGAGTGGATATGGTTGAAGCTGCTCTGCCTGTGAAATGATGAGCTGCAGCCTCATGGTGCTGTCATGGTGACAACTGGAAACCAGCGTGCCACGTCCTTCACACTCCCATGGACACAAGTGATATTGCTAGGCAAAGTGCTCATTGCGTAACTTTGTGTCACCATTTTTCTCTTTTCCTTCTCTCTGGCTAGGAAGAGATTAAAAGTGCGTTAAAGACAATAACAACAACAAAAAAGCAGCTCAGTCTGTTCCCTGAGTGCATGGCTAATTTCTTTCATGTAAAACATTTTCCTTTTTACTTCTGTTTGGGGTTTCAATATTTCGACTACATGCAATAAAAATAAAAGATAGAAGCATATCAGAAAACTTTGATTTTTTTATTCTTGTCAACATATGCACTTGCTTATCCAACAGGAGAATATCTGTGTACATGAGAACCCTGCAAACGACAAAAAGTGAATAAAATTAAACATTTCAGAGACTTCTGTAAATAATTGGGAACCGTACAAGTCCTGCCTTGTGGACTGTTGGAGCAACATTGGATTCAGTTTCCTCAGAATTATTTTCAATGTAAGAAAACACTCTTTGATATTTTATTTTACAAGAAATACACCAGCTCAACACACTTTTGTAATAAAAAAGCAAATGGCTGACGTCTAGAGAAAGGCCTTTCCTGCTGGCATGGCCACAATATTTATGTAAAAGTAAAGATTACACCTGTTATGATCACAAGTGTACATGCTTTTTAAATAACACAGCAATTTTTCTTTCAAATCTAGTTCCAGCATTCAAAGTCTTTACAAAGACATCTGAGTACTGGGGTCAGATACAGTGGAGCATATCTTCCTACTTTCTGGCATGAGCAAGTTTCTGCATTTTTGTACTGAGAAAGCCAAAGCTTATAAAAAGTAATTTATGAACTTGGATGGGAATCTGTGCTCGAAGAGAAAACACTTGGTATGATTATGAACAATAATGCTGAAGGTGGTGGCATGCTCTTGAGTTTCCACTGAAAACATGCAGTAGATTATTATAAAACAAAACTTGAAAGAGCGTTTTCCTTGGCATTTGCATTGTCAAAACTGTTCAGAGCCTCAACTGGCACATCCAGCATCTTTGCCTAGGCCTATGTCTGGGGTATTTTTTGTTAACAAGTATAACTTTGTACTAAAAGTACTACGCTCATAACTTTCTCTTGACCACTAGCTGGCCCACTTAAAAAATATCATGGAGGCATATGACAACTATTGATTTCAAAGAAAAATAAGGTATCATGGGAAGAGCAGCAATAAAGGGGTGGAGGAAATGAAGGCAGCAGCACCAAATTAGGATCACAGAAGAATTTGTGTTGGAGATCATTTGGCCCACTCAAAGCAGATAGCAGGTAGCATCCAGCCATATATTAAGCAGACTGACATTCTGCTGACTTACAAAGCAAAAATTTGAAAATAAACCACTTTTCTACAGCAAGTTGGTTTCCTTCTGTTTATCTGAAACATAATGAGGCACATGAGGTGCAAATAAAAGCCTCTGTGATCCCGTTCAGTGACAGGTTACTGCATTAAACAGACCTCCCTATCAACTGCTTTTACTTCCAATTACTGCTTCCCAACCCAGATCCTGCTCCCTGCAAAGACTAACTGACCAACACTGCTGAAGTCACATGAGTGCTGATAATACCAAGAATTTGTCCTGCACTTTATCAGCAGCCCTCAAATCTCATTACCAGGTGGGTAGACATTAATTCTTTATCCCATTGGGAATAACAGTGTGCAGAGAAGTTTCTTGCTGAAGGCCATACAGCAAGTCACTGGAAGAGTCTGAAAGTGGATTTAAGGTCAGCTGTATCCTCATCATGGACACTCACATGTTGATAAAGCTGCTGGCGTTGCACCCATGCAGTTATCAGGACCATTAAGTGAACATCCTTGTAGTGAGGATGGGAGGGCTAGTGACCAAGAACTGCCAAATGCACCTGTCTAGAAAGATGCTCTTTATCCTGAAAGATAAGAACTGAGCTAATGTTTAACTTATGCTTAAAATTCAGGCTTTTCTAGTGTTATCCATTGATGCCACATTTTACTTTTTGGTGTGTAGTGGGTCCATGCAAAATATTTCTTGTCCTTTACAAAAATGAGGAGTACAGGACACCTAAATCTGGAAGTTTTGTTAAAGCCAGTACATATAACCTGAACTAAAATGAGTTTTTCAAGTGTAGCCACTATGGAAGATCCCTGAAGATAGTAAGAGGAGCTACTGAGGCTTGCCTCTGCTATGATCAGTGATCTAGCAAAGTCCGGTAATTTTTTTATACTATTTCCATTGGTAAGTCTCATTTCATTTCTTTGTCATCCCTTCATAGGATCAGTCAGAGCTTTATCTATGCAATTATTTTATTCATTTATTCATTTAGTCTTTCTTTTCTCCATTTCTTTCCCAGGAGTCTGTATTCATCACATCTCTAAGTCTTTTTCTTTAAGTTCTCTAGCTATGAATTGCAAGATATAATCCCTCAATTTATTCCAGTTTCAAAAAAAAAATCAACAGAAGAAAGGTTCAGGATATAAGATTTATTTCCACTTCAGTATTTTGGACAACAGATGATCCATTTACAAAGCAGTGGTTTGTGTCCAAGACTGGACTGTCCTGACAAATGGATATACAAGGCAAAGCTACACATTCTGAGCGTGATTTCTGATTACCTATGACAGGTACCTGAGGGTGTCTGTCCCTTTTATAGTTTGAGAATCTTTGTACGGCTCTTTATGTCAAAAATGAAGTCCTTCTGAATTGAATTGAACTGGTAAACTTCAGGGATGAAATGAGCTCCTGACTGTTGCCAAGAAAAATGGTAGGATGTTTGCTTATGTTATTAATCCCAAGAAAATGCTTTAGGGAAAAGAATTATTGTTTCAAATATATGTGAGCACTTTTGAAAAAAAAAAAAAGTAGAGGAGCTGAAAGTAGTAGAAAAGAGGCAACTAAAAAGAACAGAGGACATTTTTTCAAGTCAAGCTGTTTAAAATAAATTTAAATGTCTATTCCTAGCATAGTGTCTAAGATAAGCTACAGATATTCATTGTTGCCAAGAAGGTGAAGGTGCATAGAAACACCACTGGGGGAATTAATTTCAACCTATTATTCTTCAGCATGTATATTGTTCACAGTGTAATTCTATTACCAGATACTATACTGAAATGGAGCAGGCAGAGCCAGTTCAAGTGTGGGGATCTTGAATAGATGCTCACAATACCACATTAATTTTCAGCCACTATACAATATGCGAATGTATTCACTGTGATTTGTAATTGACCTTAAAACTTACTTACCATCTACATGCCACAATTCCCTTATGGTGAATGCTGTTCTGTTTTCCTGCCAGTTTGACAATAAAGCAACTCAGGCAAAAGTTTCTCAACTACAGAATTCAGTCAGCAGTATCTTGAGATTTTTTTTCCCTTGCTATTTCAGAATTAGCCCTATTTCAGGCTAATAATTACATGGGGCTTGTGACATTCCTTAGCTCAGGATATGAATGACTTAATAAATAGAAATAATTCTTTTTTTATGGAATTTTATAGAAATGATAGAAATTTTATAGAAATAGAGCCATTAGAGTGGGCCAATGAAATTCCTGTGATGTGCATTTGATGTACATAATGTTTGGTCATAGTGAGGTAGAATTAAGTAGAACACTGTTTTACTGTCACTTTGGGTTCTGATGAGATGCAGAAAGGGACAAAGACTGAGAAGCTTGTCGCCATAGGCTGCCATGGGATGACGATAGCTAGTGCCTGAAACAGTCAACACTGGATGTAGATGCTTCAGGGGAGTGGTAGTGGACTGACTGCCCTAATTTGACCAGGGAAGTTGTTCAGGTGCATGGCCATGCTATGATCCTCTGCAGAAGCACAGGCTATGTGGACCAGTGCTAAGTGGAAGAGCTACTACACCTCTTCATTGCTCATCTTCTGTATGCAAGACTGGAGTAGAAGAAACACTGTGATGGATTTCCTGCTTTGATGCTCCTTCCTATCCCATCCCTAAAATACTTTCATTTCAACCAAACAGTGCTAATGGGAGTAGTAGAAGGGATGAAAATGACACCAAGCCATGCAACCAAGACAGTCCCTAGGCATCATGGGAGTTGGAGATGGGATCAGCTCAATCATCCATTTACAGCATACCCTTGTCCTTCTCTCATCCCCTCATCACTGAGTACCAACAGTTATTGAAGAAACCTGATGCAGTGGGTAGAAGGTACCTTCTACAGAATGTGGGCATTTCCCTATTTTGTGGGGGTCTGACACCATGGAAGTGCCTCTGCTCACTTTATTCAGGAGAGTGCTTTTCCACATTCTTTCCTTCATATTTTGAATTTTTAACCTGAGAAGTTCTGTTTGACACAGAGAACATTTCAATGGCCAAGATAAATACTATTCTATTAAGCAAAACTATTCTGTGGAACTATGAAGCCTCCTCAGCTTACCAGGAAGCTCAGTAAGGAATAATAGAAACGGAGATTAAAATTAATAAAGACGTTTGTAAGTCGAGATCGAGTCAACATTTCTGGAAAATTAGAAATCAAGAAAATAAGGCCAGCTATCCAAATATTATTATCCCAGCTATTTAATTTGCTAAGCATACTTGCATTGTGTTTGTACTGTATGGTGTATTGTATTTCACAGGGGCTTGGAATATTGTCTCTTGATAGAAAGGAAGTTGTTAAACAATTGTCCTTTTACATCTGTCAGCTCAAGGCTATTCAGATTTATTCTAGTGGAAGCTGAACCTTTCAACTATTTCCTCACTTTCATCTGTCTTATCCCTCCCACAACAGACACAGAGTACTCCAAAACAAACCTGACACTTTCGTGAATGACAGGCTACTATATGCAAATGTGAACTTCCCACATCATACCCAATACCAACAGAAAAGATGTTCTCTGATTATAAGAAATCTTGTCAGAAAACTGCTGCTATACATTTCTCTCATGCTAAATACTCTTAGACACCAAAATGATGATGTATTACACATTTTGAATTGGCTAGTTCATGCCTAATACAAGACCCACTTGAGCACTGTAGTTTTGAAAGTTTAATTCAGGCTGATAATAGATGACTTCATATTCCACTAATAAGAGATTGTGGGAAAGGGGGAGAAAACAGAGAAAACAAGCTAATGAAGAGTGAAAACAGAAAGAGTAAAAAATGAAAGGAAGCAGGTTCATTCATCTTTATTGCTTCCACAAAAGTTAAAACAGGATAGGAATAACTATTGAAATGTAGACCAAAAAATTTGTTACTGGCATCTCTCAGCTCTGCAGAAACATTCCTCATAATTTGTATTTCACACAGGAAATCATCCCCACATATGTCATTTTGAGAAACTTAGACTTCTGAGATTTGAAAAGTTCCAGCACAATACAGCCACAGTGCTTTAAATTATAAGGGAGTAAATCAAGAATAAAAGACTTGACTTCAGCAGAGTTTGTCTGGATTCACATGCTTCTAATTGAAAGTTATGTGTTGAAAAGCCATTAGATGTTACATATGCTTGTTACAAACTGCAAGAGGACTGATCAGTTATCTCCCCAGCCTGAAAAATGAAATCATTTCTTGCATTTTTTGGAGAACAAATAATTTGTATGAGTTTTTCTTTGGTTTATTTCAAGTAACAATGAACAAACACTCTGAAAACGGCAGGAAGGAGAAACAACAGCAGGGCTTTGGCAAAGGCAGCACATTTAGTGGCTCTATTAATAAACTAATCAAGGCCAAAGCATTAGTGCAGGAACTGGACTGAGACAGCATGGCCCCTTCTTATGTTAACTCGCTCTGCCAGGCATGGCATGGGCCACAGCCCAATCCTGACATGAAGCAGGTCAGCCAGCCTGCTTTGCAGGGTAAGAGAGTTTAGCTATGTGGGTTTAGCTGGGTCATGCTATCTGTTGCAAAGCCTGGAGATTTGGCCACTGCTTGTTTTATTTACTATTGTAGAAGTGGTGTGTGAACTTACTCAAGGGTCATGGCAAGGAAATGAAGTGCATCCACAACATACCAGGTTACAATCCTGCTTTCACTGCAGTTTCCTTGGTGATAGGTTTGAAGGCTAAAACAGACATTCTGTACCAAGTGGCAGTCTATACAAAGAGGATGATCTGGCCATTGAGGGATTTCTGCACTGATCAAAGAGTTTGTGAAATGCAGCTTTATGGGGCAGACACTTCCCACAGACCTCTTACAAACCCAGACCCAAGGCGTAGATGTATCTCTTACACACACAGGGGGATGCTGCTAACACCTTCATGGCCCTAGGAGAAAGATGCAAGGGAAATCCAGAAACGATGGAAATACTGACCTTGACTCCCTTCCTCGTGGTCTGCTCATACCAGTCCTGCCATGGCTCTTTGTTCTGCTCCCTCCCCATCTCCCTATCCTAAATCTGCTAATCAAGAAACAAACAGTTGCAGACAAATGGCGTTCCCAGCTGTTGGCTCTGCTAAGAGCACCCTCCCACTGTCCCTCCCTCCTCTTCTGCATCCATGATGTTCTTTGGGTTTGTAAACACTTTGAGGCGGCAACTGCTCCTCTGTATAGGGCACTAATGGACACCGTTCTTGGCCAGCCTGAAGGCACAATCAGAATAAATGTGAATAACAACAATAGTGACAAACAACATCAACATTAGTAATGACAATAATAATTATTATTGTTATTATTATACAGTCTACCAGAATGACTTGGTAATTATTTGCATAATTTGTATATATAATTTGCATAAACAGAATAAAAGACTGTTCCCATATCCAGAAAAGATCTCAACCATAATGTTTTGCTCCCTGTGTGTGTCAAGGATTCCCACTGGTGTCAGTGGGAGATTTTTTTCCTTACTTATTCTCAAAACCAATTGCTCTGATGACAGAAAACAGTGGGAGTCCCAATAACATGTGGCTTCATCCAGTGGGGTGCTGAAGGTGCTTTGCTACCTTTATCTGCAATTAAGCTCTTCACAGATGAAGGAACTCAGCACTTTTCAGAAGCTTCTCATGATGTGCAGGATTGAGCCCCCTCTAGACAGCTGTCTGCGGGCTCTGACTATGCAAAGCTGAGCAGAGATATTTTTTTCCTTTCATTTTAATTGCCTATTTACAAAACAGATTCCAGTATCTCAAGAGCATTTATGGCCTAATGGAGAATGGCACAGTAGGTGGCTTTTTGGCTTTCAAAGAGTGAGACCCTCATCAGTGGCAGAGGGAAGAAACTATAGATCATGCGCACAAGGCAGGGCACGGAGCACAGGGGAAGCAGAGGGGTCTTACAAAGGTGCTTGCAGAGTGCTCTTCCAAATAGCCTGGCAGTGCCTCCAAGCTGCCGGTCCCGGGAGGACAAACACCATGTTTCAGTTTTGTGCAGAGAATAGACTCTGAGAGGCACTAAATGCCTGTGGCAGTGTCTGTTGTTATTTCAGGGGTGTAGTTTCTTGGGCTACTTGCACAGGTTTTTAGTTCAGAAGCTCTTGCAGGCAATACCTGAATCTCTGTGTGAGGGGTGTAGCCCCCGGCACATGACACTGGACACTTTGCTCCAAAAGCAGCGTGAAAATTAAGTCAGAAGGACATTAAGGAAAAGGCTGCAATATTAAAAGCTGACATTTTATGGGATGGCAGGAACTTCAGGTTGCCACGGAAGAGCCCTTCCAGGCTTAGGATTTGCAGTTTAATGCCGTGCTAAATTCTCATATGTTGAGACAGTTTGACTTTTCTTGCAGACAAACAAGAGACAGCCTAAGAGCTTAAAGATTATCATGCAAACTCTCCAATGCCCAGAAAGCTCAGGGCCCCTTTCTAGCCCTCCATCACCCCCCCCCCTGGGCTGGGAGCGGGGCTCTGCACAGGCGCCCACCGCCAGCACTGCTGTCCTGCTGTGCATTGCAGTCCTCCTGCCAGGGAGCCCAACAAAGCCAGAGGAACGCACTGTGTAAACCCTCTTCATCTGTCTCAATACCAGCCGGGTTAGATTATACTGCAGGCAAAGGCATGTTTTCAATGTTTACTTTCTTGTCGAGTAGTCAGCACTCCCTTTTGCTTCTGGAACTGCTCTGACTCTGCAACTGGTGTGGAGCATAACAGAGGACGGGCTGTAATTGCCGCTATCTAAACACATTATTAAATATGGGCATGCCAGTTCTTACAGAGATCTGGCCTTCCTGCGCTTGTTTAACTTAGGACTGAGCAAGTCAGAGCTTGCTTTCACTACACACAAAAGCATCTGCAAAGAGGTGGGAATTTCAGCTGCTTAAGCCTGAAAACCAATAGAGAAGATAATTCTTTGCATGATACTAATTTAGTTTTTGTTTTGTAAAACTGTCTGAATTATCTTGATTGTGAGGACCCTTCACAGGCCCTCAGAAAAGTTACTCTAATGATTTCTGACCACGAAGAAGAACATAGTGTCCTTTCTGACCATAAACCCAGTTCTATCCACAGTGCCTGTATTTTGTATTTATTTCATGGCCACAATAAGGATGATTTTGGGTTGGGTGGTTTGTTTTTTATTTATGCTGGCAAACCTTTTAACCCAGCTATTCAGCCATGTCAATAATCTCTTTTCTTTACTACTATTCCTTATAAACCAGCAATCCTACACACTCTCAGGTGCAGGGTTAGGTTGGTTTACACAAATGCCACATTACTACCTCAGTCCTCAGGGCTCCTGCCCCTGGGGAATGTCTGTCTCTGTACCTTGAACCATTTGTTATGTGCAAGATTTTAGTTTTGACTATCAATAGGTGATCTTGGAGGGAAGGTGTCTCTGAATTATTATTCATCACCTTTAGATAACAGAATATGCCCAAGAGAAGATGATGTCTATCTCTTACTTATAAGTTCAAAATGCTGATTCAGCTTTAGTGGAAGGCAAAGGTAAGTAACCTGTACACTAATTGTGGGGAAACGAGAAATCCTTGTAGATAGTTCCCCATTCCTCATCTTATCTATGCTCTTTTATGCACAGAGGTTACTCTACTCCCAAAGCCATATTTGTTTCTTTAGTTCTAACTGAAAAGATATCGTAGTGCCTATAAGTCAGAAAAGAATATGTTTCTCAAATTTTTTGCAAAGTATATCTCCATTTTTCTGCTGTTCTTCTGATCATAGCTTCATCTTCTAGAGCTAATTTTCTCTTCACTGTATTGCTATCTCCAGATTACCAAAACTGATGCCAGAACTGACTCATAATAGATGCCCACACAACATTGGTTTTGCATTTTACAGTGTAGGGGTCAGGATATGACCACATGATTAGATTTTATCTGTGAAAGAAGGACCTATATTTGAGAAATCAGTGCAGAGGAGTGGGGGGAAGGCAGCTTTTGTGTCCTGTATTGAAAGCCTTAATCCTTAGGGCTTGGTTTTGTGTGTAACCTTGGGGTTTTGCACCTGCATGAAACTAAAGACATTTACATGTGTAGCTATTATACCTGATTGCTGGCTAATTATGCATGTGAGAATGGAGATGGGGGAGGGGTGAAAATAGAGCTAAAAATATTTTTTTCCCTTGGTGTTTTAGATAAACTGAAGTATTTCCCATTATAAAAACCTTTACAATAAGAGATTTTTGGCAGGAAAGTGAGAGGTATGGCATGTGAACACTATTACAACTACCATTTTCTAGCCGTGGCATCTGAACATAAGTGGAAACATGTTAAATGTTCTCCCAGCCAAATTTCAATGCCAATTAATCTTCTTTTTTTTTTTTTTTCCCTTTTTTTCAAATGTTCATTAAAGACTGGAAAAGAAAACACATACATGTTTCTATAGCAAAGGTATAGCAGGTTATTTTGTTCACGGTTTTGTCAACCAGGACTGTTTTCCCTATGGCTATGCTGCTCTAAAACTCTTTGTCCTCACTCAAAACAACAGCGTGTGGAGTACAGATCATTTGCTGTCCTGATCACTCTAAGTCAGAGCTGCATTAAAGACACTTACTAGAGGGAGAGATATAGGGAAGATTTAGAAAAATAAGAAGCATTATTGCTCCTCTAGAGAGGATAAGAAAAAGGAAGAAATGGGAAAGAAACTTTGTGTTTGTTCATCCATGAGAGTTGACGAAATGCTCCCAAATATGCTTATTTTGCCTGGCGTTATGTAGAAGACATTTTCAGGGGTGCTAGGTTACTAAGTCCTCAAATCCATTTACTGTGGCCTGGAACAGTTGTTGATTTCCATTTCAATAGTTATTAGGGTTTATTCTTTAGTCATCAGCGAAGCTTGAAATAAATACATTTTATTAGAGTTGGCAAGTCTGAGAACAGATGTGAGATCTCCCATAATCTAAAGGCTCGGAACCCATGGGACATCAGTGTTCAGGATGAAGGCTGTTTTCTTCCAGGAAGCATTGGCTGTGGAAATTCACAAAGCGTGTGAGGTCTGCAAAAGGAAAACTGAAAGGTATTTTACCCAGTTTGGGTGCTTGCTATTTTATTTTGTTAATACACAGTGAGCTATAATATGTTCAGTCATGATATATTTATTTGCACTTGTTTGTGATGCCTAGCCCAGATTGCACAGACATTTTACAGTATTAGACCCCAAAACCCAGACCCATAAATCACAAAGAACATCTGTTATTCCCTTGTGGGAAGGGTCTTAAAAGAGTGTCTTCTGAGCATCTCTGTTGTATGTCATTTATTACAAGTGGGCCCTCAGCCTGAACAAAAGAGACCTCCTACATCCTCCTCCCCAGGCAGCAATTAACTGACCTCATCTTCCCGCCCCCACAATCAATTACCCAAATCAACCCTTCTGAAGAAGAAAACTGGTCAAACAGGTGGACCATTATTCTAAATAGTTTTGGGCACGTAGAAAAAAGTTCAGTACAACAGGGTACGTATGCGACAGTGGCTGCATTTGTAGAAAAAATGATTTGTGTGAGGGTATATGATTGCAAAGATGATTATAATATTTTCCATTATTTTTTTTCCTAAGTACATGTTTGTACACATGCGCCTGTGTGTGAAATAAGATTTCACAGATCTTTTGAGGTCTTTCCAATTTACTGGATAGACCTTATCCAAGTAGTAGTAATTCTATATAGCTGTTGCTGGCCTCTCAAAAAGTAAATCTCTTGGTAGGATCATATATCTCCTAATTATTGTCAGAATAAGAATGTACTCATAGAGGCTGATTTTAACCCATGGGGTTAAATAGGAATATGGTAGAGGGCAGCATAATATGATTAAGTATAGCAGAAGTGCTTTTGATCCCTGGACAGTCATGGGCCACAGTGATGAGTACGCAAACTCTCTGTTATAAGGTAGGAGCAGCAATTAAGTTCCTCCCTGGAAGAAGACAGCTGAAACAATGGGTGCTACTGTCCAAATCAGTGTCTTTGGGGCAGGCCTTGACTAAAGGAGAAGGGTAGATTTTCTGAATGGGAAATAAACATTGCTTTCATTCTGTGAGTACAGAAGAAGATGAACTTTCTTAGAGAAAACAAGATCACTGACTGTGTGCTCTTGGAAGAAAGCATAGAGAGAAATAAGGTCCTTTGGGCACATAACTGGCAGTATCTAGGTTTGAACTTCTGGCCAAGAGGACATTCATATTGGGCTTAGGAAAACGAAAATAGAAAAAAGAATATACGAAAATGAAAAAAGTTGATTCTTTCATGAGTGGTGTCACAACAGGAGTATTACTGAGGTTTAAAGTACTAAGAAAAATATATGATAGATGCATGAATGAAAATATTAAAGAATCTTAATAGAGAAACCATTCCCATCTATTTTATGCATTTCCTTTATCTTCTGTGCAATTTTCAGCTTACAATTAATTTAAGCCATATGAAACTCCGTAGTATCAATGGAGCTGCATATGGGTATAATAGCTCATGTGCAGGTGTACCCAAGAACTGATACAACACTGTGTACAGTGTGCACATACACACCATTGATTAGCATCACTGATTGTGCCTCAGATTTCTGAGAACTAATGCAAAAATAATAAGTGTTCAGCTTTGTGGCATTTTCCAGACAGTCAATCTTTTAGTAAAGTAACAAGTTCACAAACTGCATCCTTCTTGTCTGGCTTAAATGATTTCAATATTCAAAATGTCCTTTCTCAGCTTCCACTGTGAAATATGGGAAATCAGAAAAGTAGCTGTTTCTAATCCAATTGTTTCAAAGTCCATTCTGAAATTTGCACCCTACCAAATCAGTGGCAGAACTCCAACAGACTTACATGAAGCCAAGATTTTATCGATGATCTGGAATAAAGCAGTGATTTTTCCAGGTTTCCATGATAAATATTTTAATCTGCAGCTTATTTATGAACTTAAAAAAAAAAAATAGGGGTCTTGGCATTCTCTTATTGGTAGCATTTTGCCAGTATACTTTGTAGTCTGCCAGTTGACTAGAGATAAACCACAAAAGTACTTCAAAATGTCAGGCCTGATATTAATGGAGCCTGCAAAACATTCTCTGGATAAGGAAGATGTCGCTGTTTTTGTAACCTAAGTCTCAACATAATGGAACATTTTTACTATGAAAAAGCCTATCTTTGTGCTTTATTGGAATTAAATATCTAACGGAAATAGGACCACAAAATTAGAAGTTGTCACTGCAGTTGTATGGTTGCATTGTGCAGTCTTGGTATTTTGAATCAATTCACTGATGCTTGCTTAAATATTTTTTGTACTCCATTTGTTAAGTTGCATTATTTTTACTCACACTGTTAGCAATACCAAGTGATCTCCACTTTGCAGAAAAGACTCAGCTCTTATTTCCAAAGCACTCAATTACACAGCAGATAAGTATTATTACCCCATTTTACAGACCTGGAAACAAAAGGGTCAAAATATCTTTCTTCAAGGACAAGAGTTCATGTATTTTGTGTCTTAATCTAGTCTGCTGTGCAGTAGGCTATACAATTTCCAGCTGGGTCCTGGTGATTAGGTGTTTTTATAGCAAACTCTTTGTAATTTTTACTTTTTCCTGAGGTAAAGGATTGGTGCTTGGCTGTAATATCTATAAAATGCTAAAGCTGTTAAAACACAGGTTTTGTTGTATGTCATCCAATTTGCACTTGGGAAATTTGCTTAAATTTAAAACATATGTTGTACTGGAAAGTAGGAAATGGAATTGCCACCTTTGCATATTTGAGTCTCATGCCTTTTCTGCAATTTACACAATAATAAACCTAACTAATGAAGCTATTTTAGCCATTATAGATCATTCTATTTGATGATATGAGTCTTCATGTTAGAGCTGGACAGGAAACATTTTTCATGTCTTGTAAAAGCTTTCATGATTTCAAAACTGTTCCTGTTCAAAATCAGATGAAACCAGAGGCTACTGAAAATGTGCAAGAGAAGCTCCTCACCCATTTCTGCATGGAATAAGCAAAAGGCCAGGTACTTCTTCAGGGTATGGGATGCTTGGCTTTCTGGTGGTGCTTTCTGATTTTGACCATACACTATAATTGGTATAAACATTTTAAGAAAAAACAAACAAAAACCAAACCTAAACAAATGCTTTCCATTAGTTTGCTTTCCTTGATTAAAAGAATGTTTTTGAAAATTTCTGTTAAATACCCTTTTATATTTTCAACAAACATACTGTGGCTGAGATATATCTCCTCAGAGACTTCACGTTGAGATATTTTCTTGCTGCCTCCACTCAGAAATGGGCACAGGTTTTGATATTTATTTTATGAATTGCAACCAGCCACCTTTAAAATGTGATTCAAGATGTGCTGTGAGAAAAGTCTGTTACAACGTAACACGATTTCTCCATTGCTGTCCTTTGCCTTTCTTCTTTCTCTACCACTGTCTCACTGTACTTAAATGTCTTTAAAACAAAGACTTTGTATTTACTTTCAAACCAATGGGCTGATGCATTTTATTTTGCTTGGCTGTATTTTAAACTTTACTTTAAACCTTAACTCTTACTTTCTGGAATTTCTTCTTGTTTTACTTGACAGTTTTCTTCCTGTCATCTTTTCTTGTTTCTTACCATCTCTGATTGTCACTCCCTTTAGGATGGGAAATGCCTGCAGGCCAGAAGTTAGAAAGCAAGCATAAAAAGCTATCAAAGAATAAGTAAAAGATGAGAGTAAATATGATAGTGTGGTCTTCTGCATGCGTAATAAAAGCACCTACCTTCCTCACCTGGCTATAGACAAAGATATTTTTGGGAGTATTAGAAGGACAAAGCTGTATACTCTATTCAGGCAGATACATGATATATTCTGAGTGATCACTAATTAAATTATGTCTGATGGATACAAAAATATCCCCTGGAATTTTATAAAGATAAAAACACTATAGCCACAACCAAAGGTCTCAAATCTTGATACAGATTTTATTTTGAATATCAAACCATGGCAGAAAGAAGAAATGAATTTATATTTCACCCCCCAGTCTACTTACCACCACCAGAGGTGGTGACATGCTGACATACACTCTGCTGCCGTGATGAGCTAGCAAAAGTAGTGTAGCATCTGTATCCTGAAATTCCCCTGCTGCAACTGTAGCTGTATCTTACTTTATATTCTCTCTGCTTTCTACAAAAAAGCATCACTTGACCATGAATAAAATCAGAAAATAATTCTTCACTTATAAAGCTAGAACTTTACATTGTTGAACAAATATTACAACAGAAAACATTTGAATTACACTAGTAATCACCTTCACTCAGTGTCCAAGAGTTTGAACAAGCTTCTATTAAAGTGAACTCGTTTGCTGAACAAAAATGGTCCTTTATCGTCTTCTTCATTGTTCTCATGATATTGTTATCATGGTTATTATACCATTATAATTAGTCCCATTGCTTCTGCTGTTGTGCCATAGTCATGATAAAAATCATATGGACTTTAATGACTCCTGTTGTAAAAATAAAACTTTTGCAATTCACCCTCAGAAGGGTCCCCTGTCTTCTTTTGCTGGGCTTTTACTCCTATATATATTTCGAATCCATACCTCAAAGACACCACTGACCTTTTACAGCCAAATGTCACAGCCTTAGCAACTAAATTTAAAACTGATAGATCACACTGGAAAAGAATATTGGTATATCATGCATCTCTGTACCCTGTACCTTCAACTAAAATACTATTGACAATTATGTCATGCTATCTTCCTTGTAATATATTTGTGCATTGCCTAAACCAGTGGCTTTCTAATATATGGTAAGATGGCTGGATGACAACAACACAATATCATTCTTACGGCATCTTTGATCTGTCAAATGGAAGACATATTCCTTTTAAAGCTAACAAAGAGTATATTAAAATTTGTTTGGGCAACTGCTGGAGTACAAAGTGTATAGCTGATTGTACTGGGGAAAAAAATTGCACTGCAGATATGCCTCTTCTAGGTATAACTCATTTAAATTTACTTCCCCATTTAGGATCTGATGAAGCAGAAATAGATTATTACCATCTAACAGTGTCTGTGAACAAACCTGTGTCTTAACACGCTCATACTTGCAGTAAGAGGCCAGTGGAGGGATCTAGTAATGTTATGAACTTAATAGAGTTAGTATTTTTATAAACTTACTTACGTCAGAACTGTATTCACCATGTTGGGGAACATTTTGACATGACCTCATGCTGGAAGCAGCTGCTTGATTAGAGTGATTTCTGGAAGAAGTATGTCTCTGTTCTGCTTCAATAAATTCCTTCTTTTTTCACCATTATGCCAGAGGTGTGCTTCAGCTGCAAAGACCAGATCAGTATTCAAACTTCTTCAAAGTTTGGGTGCGTTTGATGTCTAAGGGCAAATGAAGGTTCTGCACAAAATAAGGTTGCAGGCAAAGGCACATAGCAATTACTATGAGATGCGGGATGAGAGTTCCTTGAAAGACGTTGATGTTCGCATTCTTTATGTTGTTTATGGCTCTAGGGATGAGTTTCAAGAGGCAAAACAGTGGAAATAGGCCATGGTATCTCTCTGTTGGGGAGTCTGCTGTCCCAGATTCTCTTCCAGAGCCCTTTGTTTATATATGCCCAAGTCTGATTTTCTGCTACAGTAAAAAAAAACATATTCCCAGAGAAAACAAATATTCTCATTGTCTCTGGAGGCAAAATCAGTGCAGTGCATCAGATTGTGGCTTTGAAGTCCAAGCATAAGCTGGAGAATGAGCTTGAAGCAAATTGACACACAGGCTGGGTGAGAGTTCAAACACTATAAATCCTGCTGGCTGCAGCTCTTGCCACTGACACTGAAGGAGTGGCAGGTTCATGGCAAGATGTGGTGGCACTCACTGGAAAGGACCTGCGGAGGCTGTGCAGAGCCATTAGCAGCTGGAAGGAGCAGGTAAGAGGAAGATGTCCTAAAGGAAATACTGAGGCACTATCAAGATAATAAAGGATGCAGGATACTGTATACTACTAGATAAATCTCACTGTAATTCTGGCTTTATCTGGCATATGCAAACTTGGCAGCTGCTTTTACTTGCTTTCATATTAGCAATGTAAGGAACTTAGGCAGCAATGCCTCTTTTTCCTTCATTAGCACTACACTTTTATGGTTGCTATCAAAAAGGGTTGAGGTTGGAAGAGGCCTCTGAAAGTCATCTAGACCATCACCCCTGCTCAAACAGAGCCACCTAGAGACAGTTGCCCTTCACCATGTCCAGATAACTTTTGAATGTCTCCAAGGATGGAGACTCCACAATCTCTCCGAGAAACCTGTGCCAGGGCTCGGTCACCCTCACAGTGCAGAAAAGTTTCCTGATATTCAGAGAGAACCTCCCATGTTTCAGTTTGTGCCTATTTCCTCTTGTCCTGGTACCACTGAAAAAAGTTTGGCTTCATCCTTTTTTTGCCCTCCTTTCAGGTATTTATATACACTAATAGGATCCCCCCTGCACCTTGTCTTCTCCAGGCTGAACAGTCCCAGCCACTGAAGACTTTCTCTCATAGGAGAGAAGTTCCAATCCCTTAATTATCTTAGCCACCTGATTACTCAGAAGCAGCTCTACTCCCCACAAATTCCCCTGATGTTTCTGGAGAGTGTGCTCAGCTCTGCCACACCGTTGGGCAGAGCAGAAAGTTCTGTCTTTGCCAGGATTTATGCTAAGAGCTGGATGTGTACTTCCCAATGGCACTGTCTGAATCCCCTGGGTTGTGCACTAGGCAGAGAGCACCACTTTGCACTGTCAGCTCAGCTGCCCCCAGACAAAACAGAGCAGAACCGCTTCCTCTGTTTGTGGCAGGGGGGTTGCAAAGCTCCTCATTTTCTGCGCAAGCCAGCTCACAGGTTATGTGCATGGTATGCACATCAGTCATGCTCTTTCAGTATTGGTACCTGAGAATGGGATTAGCTGCAGTCCCCATCAAAAGCACTGAGCTCTAAAATAGTTCCACATGGCACAACATAGCCCCAAGTGACAAAGCATGCATTATTTTCCTCTCCCAGAGTGTCTGGAGCAAGCCATACTGAATGATGTGTCACATATTAAGAACCACTTTATTTTTATCCTGATGGAATTCCAGGAAGCTAACTCTAGTGCCCTCACACTGACTGAAAACGCGTGATGTGTCCTAATAGCTACAGGCAGGACGAGGCAAGTATGTAGAAGGGACATTTAATTAGTTGTTCCAAAAGGAGCTGAAGTGTTGTTACATAAATGGTGTGTTTCTGACAGGCTTGAAGGTATGTAATGACTTATAGCACTAGAAGAATTTTGATATATTCAGTCTTGAAAGGCTGTGAAGTTCATGAGACAGATCATTTAAAGTTTCTTTAGTGAGGCTTATTGGAATTCAAATTAAATTTAAGAGAAGACCATGTTGCAGGCCATCTTAGCCTTTGAACAAGCTCCTATTGTTAGAAAAACACAATACCCCCATGTTCAAATTGTTTCAGTTGCATCTTTCAGTCCTGCATTAACGTGGATATCAACATCTTAAGTGCCATGGCATGGTTGCTCTAATTCATGTTTTAGTATAATTGCAGTTTATTATCTATGCGGAGTGCAACACCAACACAAGCTTACTCAATGAGCAGGGCCCCATTATTCTCAGCATGCTACAATTTATACATGCTACCAATAGATCTTGCTCCATCTGCATGTGTCAGAGAAAATTTGTTTGCATTTGAGCAGTTTGTATAGTGTGTAAAGGTGAATGTGAAGATATATCATTCTTCTAACCAACAATATTTGGAACCATCTTTCTGAATTCTGCTATTGTGCCTCTTAGATTTCCAGCCTCATGTGTTTACTGCAAGTCTTTCTTGAAATACAGGATTTCTAATTGTGCCTAGCAGCCCAATTGGAGTGCCAATCAGATCCTCAAAATATGTGACTCAGGAGAGATTTTTCCCAGTGCACCAGAGGTATCAGATATCCCTGGAGTGGTAGGGGAACTAAGAGGGAACCAGGAAAAGCAGAGTTTGGAAATGAAAATCAACCTAGTGGCCAAAAGCTTTTCCAGACTTCTTAAATAATTTAATCTGGAACGTTGCTCCAGCCAGATAATTAAGATGTTATAAAACACACTATTTTCTTGTCTTTCTGAAAGCAGTTAATAGAAACTGTTTGGGTTCTTATAACAAAATTTAGGTATGAAAATTTTCATGAAGGGGGAAGTGTCTTAGGTGTTGTGATACCAAACAGTGCAATTAGGTAAAAAACATTTCAGACATTTAAATGTCAGGACTAGGAGGTGATAAATGCAGTTAATAATACAATAACGGTTTCTGAAGGAAAATAATAAAAGTTAAAAACAAAAAAATAGTAGTTAAAATAATAATAAGGCTTAGCTTTTAGCAGCTGCTTTACATCCTCAAACCATTGCTGAATTATTAACTAATTGATACCAGATCCTCCACATACTAGCTCAGTGCAGAGTAGTGGGGAGTATGCCAGTAGAATGCTGTTGTTGGCTGGGTAGGTAGACAAATGTTGCAATGCAAGTGGTAGGAAGTAGTAGTATTACCATATACAGTGCAGAACTAGGCTCTCTGAGTACTGGTTCTAGCTGTAGTAACCTTGCATTTGAAAGGGTATAATTGCTTTTATGGGGTTGCCTTACATGGAAACTAAAATTATATCAAGCATTAATGACTAAATTATGCAGCAAGTCAAGGAAGGACAGATTTGTTCTCAATAGAACACGAGAGACTGCTTGCTTTGGTGACCTAATTGCTGCAGGTTTAAAAAAAAAATAAAATTATTATGCTAGCTGATTAAAAGGAGCCAGGGAGCTTATTCACATTTGCCAAGAGCACACAGCAAATCAAGCTTTATGACTTGAAATGAACTCAGTGCTTTGTCCAGATTAAATTAAGAAAGGAGGTCACTGAAGTGAGGAGTTCAGAAGAGCACTTGAGACTGCATGTATGAGAAAGGAACAGCAGATCTGAAATGAGAAAGGTATAAAGCAGACAGAAGCCATTTTCTGTTCCTACCATTCATTTTCTTCAGAGGCTAGTGAGCAGAGAGATGAAACTTATTTAGGAGAAAGAAACCAAAACCACCCACCCTATAAAACTGCATTAAAAATATAGTTGTAAGAGTGAGTGGGCAGTAATGGGAAATCTTTGGCACATGTCTAACTGTACTATGTAGAACTCCTAATGCACCCTGACACCATCAGGGGAGCTCATTTTGTTGTTTGCTTGAAGGAAGCACGCCACAAAATCTAAAACGAAATTAGAGGATTCTGACACTATGGGCTAACAGCAATTTCTCTATAACACACACAGGCTTTCAGGGCCCCAGCTACATTCTGTGTTTATAACAAAAAAAAAAAAGGTGGTAAAAAAACATTAATGGTGAAGTTCACAGAGGAGATTCCAGTGCAAATTTGAAGGCTGTTGCACCTTGGTGCCTCACCCTTTCTGCTGCTGCACAGGCAGTATCTCCTCACCTGATACAGGGAGGATTTAGGTATGTAAGGGTTAGATTCCTTCAGCTGAGGTCCAGGTTTGCAAAAGGCACTCCTGTTTCCTCAGCTGCCAAGAGAACAAATTCCTCTGACCTCTCTTACGTGTACCTTGAGGTACTTTCTCGCTGTTCAGTGTGAGTTTATGGTGGCTGAAAACCAGTCTGCTAATGTTTAGTTTCCCAGGTGAGGGCATGTGACTTGCAAGAAGTGGCATCACCAAGCTGTTATTCAGAGCTAGGAGCCTATTACAATTATAAAACAGGAGAGAGAAAAGCAAGTGAAAGCTTTTACCCTTTAATGTTATCAGACAAACCTAAGGATTTGTGACAATTATGACCCCTTGCCACTGGGGTTCTACATGTCTTTGCTGCTCTGCTTGCCTGGGTGTCAGCCAGGTGGCACATCATAAAGGCGTAAGAAGTCCCTACTCACAGTGGAGCTTTGAAGAGACAGTCATCTGAAAGACAGGAGAGGTGGGCAGGTCATGAGATATTATTCAGCTCTTCCCAAATAGTTAACAGTTTCCTGGCACAGTAAACTACAGTATTTCAGGATACCTTTCCAGGGACAGTGGGGGACAGAGGATTTATCTCAGAGCACATTGTGTTCTGCTTCACTTGACCCATATGAGTGATGCTAAAAATCTCTTCTGCAGTTATATACATATGCCATTGGCAGGATATTTACCCATTGCCATTAAATAACTTTGCTATGATTCCTTCTATGTGGAAAACATCTCAAAAGCAAATTTAATGCCATGCAAATACCAGCTGGCCAGGTTAACAGTCCCCAGTGCAAGAATACATTTAGGAACACGAGTGTATCAGCTCTTGGTACTTAAGAGGGTAGAGCAGCACATGAAACTCCTAACAGATCTCTCAGTCTTTTCACACTTAACAGGCCATGAATGTTGCTGTGGTGCTCTGCACTGAAGGTTTATTTTGAAGTATGGTCTTGTTAAACATTTTTCATGGGACTTTCCTGAACCTGGGCTGAGTTTTTCAAATGTGTCTATGGGAGTAAACTGTTTCCCAAAGAGGTGTAGCAGAAATTGTTTTCTTTGTACTTTTGAATGTCCCTGCATGGGCAATTCATGGCAGCTGCTTAAAGATGGTATTAAACCTTAATCAAATAGATGACTTGCTATGTTAAAAATACATAACGGATCTATGACATTTTTAATGAGGTTTTTCCATTGGTTTCTATGACTTCTGCTATTTTGTGAAATGTGCCTTGTCCATTACAAGTTACTTTATTGAGAGAGGGAATCTTGGCCTGGGCCCCAAGGTTATTACTCACTGTATTCAAAGGATACTTGGGGGATCTTTAATTTCCAACTGGAGAGCTGGCAGAAGAACAGTAGTTTTAACATTTCCTCTGAAGGATGACACCTCTAAAAGTGCCACACGCTGCTTATTACTGCAATACACTGGACGGGAGCCAAAGTCCCAATATGGGACTTGAACCCACAAGTATTTGGCTGTGAGACAGACATGCTACCCACAGAGTCACAATGACACCTAGTAGCATCTTAATTTAATAGATCACTTTTTTCAATGGCAGTCTCCTGTCTTGCATTTTTATGGTCTGGATCACTTAAAGTTTATTTTTCACTTCATCACACATTTATGGAGAAAGGCACTCTGCTTCCCTTTTCGACGCTGCTGTCAGCAGCTATGGACAAGATACACTTCAAGAGTTTTGTCCACTATAAAATAAACAAAATTTGAAGATTTTATCACCAGGTGCTCTAAGCTTCTTTAAAAATTACGGCAAGGAAAAGTCTAATGGAAAGGAAGTTGGGGAAACATCTGAGTCCACAGAAGGTCGCTGGAGCCATGATGAGTCATACCTTTTCATAGATGTAAAAACTGAGGACATCCAGCCTCAAACAGTTAAGCCAGAATTTTCAGAACCAAAAGGTTTATTTTGTTCTTGCATTCGAATGTTACATTTGAGACACCCAATAAATGTGTTATTAGCATCTTCTGAAAATCAGGTCTCTTTAAGGTACCTCAAGCTGCACTCAAAATAACAGAAGCTGAACCCAACAGGGGTTTTTTTGGTATTTAAATTGGTGAGTGTGAGTCCTGCTACAATGTGTGTCAGTGTTTCAATTTGCAGCAGCCAAGTGATGGACCTGAAAAACAGAGTCAATAAAAGCAGAGACATGAACTGGGGCACCACTGTGCAACCCTCCAGCTGCTGCAGCTCTTGCATGAGTGCTGCCCTGATGTTCTGCACTGTTCATTACTGGTTAATGAAGCTGCCCTCTGAATCACAGAGTGTTTTTCAGCACAAACATTTAGCACTGATTTCTGGAAGTGCAGTAATTTGGGTCTTCAGACAGCTTTGTGGCTACTTGGTAACAGCAAAATGTGAAAACCTGGCATTCTGGCTGGAAAAAACACGGCATGTTTTTTCTATGGAGGGAAGGCAGGAGGCAGTGGAGTAAGGGGGAATGAGAGGAGGCGTCTAAACTGGGGAAGTGAACATATCCAATGGAAGACAAAGATGGTCAGCATTGGAAATACTTGGGGCAGAGCTCTCTCTTTCTGGCACAAACCCCCAGCAATTCTGCCAGCGATGCTACCAGCACTGCTGACAGGGGCTCTTTGTATGTTTTATTTCTTGGCTTTTGGTCTGAAAAAGATTGGGTAACCGGTGCCTGGGAATAGAGCAGAGGGAGTGCTGCCCCAAGCCCTCACAGACCTGTGTCTCTCACTTAAATGAGTTCTCTGTATTCGAGTGTTTGCATAATCCAGGATTAAACTGAGAGAGCTTTACAATGTGTTTGCCCTCCAGATCTGAAAGTTTATTTTTGACCATAGCTAATAAACAGTTAATACTCACATTTGATTAAAAGAAAACTTTACTAAGAAAAAATCAAATCCAATGCAAAACTCATAAACTCCTTAAATATCAGAGATATTTTCTTTTTTTAAAAAATAGAGATTTAAAAAATTAAATATATATAAATAAAACATTAGTGCACTCAAGGGAAAATAATATCATTTTGATCTCAGTTAGAAAATATATTTGTCAGCACTTAAAGAAAAATATAAGCTGTTCTGTCAGGTAACTAACAGGATTTTTAAGATTGGTGAAGATGATACCACTTCAAAAGCACTGCCACTAATTTATGTGTTCATTTGAATGCATCAGCTTGAACACAATGAATTCCTCACTGCAAGGTGAAACTGGTGGGATGTTTAGCTAACAGAAATTTCTCCACAGGGCTCTTGGATCCTGCTTGAACACCAGTTCTCCAGTAACCACCTGTGCCAGAAACCCCTGGCCTTATGTAATCCCTGTGGCCTCCAAAGCTCTAGGCAGGCATGGAGCTCTTCTCTGTAGCTCCACCTGTGATCTTGGGTCATGTTCCCTAATGTAGGTATATAAAAAAATTACATGATCTAGTCACTTTACGTGCCTTTCATAGATAAGGGGAAGAAGGAGACTCATTCAGGGAGATCCTGGATTTCCAAGATCTGGAGAATCCTAGGCACCAAGGCCAAGCCTGATAAATCACTCTCTGATGGTGTCTATTTTTCTCCAGTTTCTATAAAGGTGGCACAAGGTCACCAGCACTGACCTGAACAATTAACTTTTCGATATTTGAAGTTAGATGACCTAGCCTGTGGTCTGCATGAAGTACTTGAAAGATACATGCTCCCTTAGCACACCACATTTCTGAAATGAGCAACCTTATCTCTTAGAACATAGTTTATACATCCCCATCTTCTCTTGACATATTCTTGACATTAAAAACTGTCACAACAACAATGTTATAAAGGATGACCTACAAAGACAAAAAACAGGAGAAAATTTTTTTAGAGATGAAAACCAGTGTGTGGTGTTGTCTTGTGGTTGAAATCTGGTCTGCACTATTGATAAGAACATTAATTACTACAAAAGATTAGTTAATGTTTTCAGAAGTTTAACTCACCCATTCTTACCATAACAGTTTAGTGTACCCATCACAGGTGAGGTCCTATCTGGGATCTGTTCAGTATGTCTATCTCAGATATCTAATTTGGAAGTATATTTGCCAGCAAATTTCATAATTAAGAAGTCACTTAGAGATTCATATAACTGTTACAAGCGAAAAAGAAGAAGCAATCAAGGCATTAACTGTTGGACAAACATTTACCTATGAGTCTATTAATTAGTTAGCCAGCAGTTCAAAAGTTATTCTCAAAGCTTTAATATGGAAGGTCTTGAATGGCAATGTGTCTATTTTAATTCCATTTTGAAGGCGTTACTACGTTACCAGTTCCCAGAAGCTCCATTCATTTGATATTTTTCTGAAAATCTTACTATGGTATTGGATGAGAATTTCATCTCTAATTTGGAAAACAAGGGGAAGAGAAAGAAGCAAGTGCTTAAACCAGGAGTATCATCCTAAGAATTCTAAATTATGGAAGTTGAATAAAAAGAGTACAAAAGTTGGGTTTAGCCTAATAGTTTAAAAGCAGTAGCTAGAATTTGAATGATTTGGGGCACTTGGAGCTGTCAATTCTTTTAAGAGAAATAAAAAGTAATGAATGAGAAAGGGACAGGCTGCTGTACAGGAATATGCAGGTAAGGTGTATGTAGTAAACATGCCTTATTGTCATTGATATTTGCAGCTACAGAGTTAAATGGCTTTGAAAACCTGCTCTTTAGTCCGAAGGCATACACTGCAAACCATAGAAAAAGAAAACAGTTCTGATAAATCACAGTCTCACAAAAAGTGCAAAAAATTACTTCATTTTAAGCTACAGGGAAAAGAGGACAGTTAATGCATTAAGTTTGAAATCTGTTAAATTCAGAATTTTTCACTTCAACAGCTCTCAGGACATGTGAAGTTTTCTTGTTTGTCTTTTCAGAGAAAAATGGCCATAGGCCTAGATTGTTAACTCAGTAATTTTCACTACCATTCCTTTAACATGGTGTCCAGGTTTTCAGATTATATAATTATTTTCATTGGAAAGCACATTTTAACATCTGGGAATCATTTGAAAGAATGTAATCAACTTTGTCCTTTTTTTTTGGAAGGTATCTTCTGTTAATATTTAACCCATAACTGATTGCATGATTTACCAATTTAACCCTGACCAACTTGTGAAATTTGTCATCCTTGGCTGTTACTACACAAATCTATCATGGTAACAGACTTCTTTCCAGTTCTGTCTGTATACAATGCCGTTCTTGTTTATGCTCCATCCATGCTGTTGTGCTGTGTTAGGGAGCTAATACTGAGAACAGGGATTTCCTAAATGTGGTGGAACTTCTTCAGGGTGATGGTTATTTTTTTTTTTTTATTGTAAAAATACCCTCATTTTCAGCAGTGGGTCAAATCCTGATATCTATCCTTAATTTCTACATTATGTCTTTACATTTTCAGTCTTCACTCAAATACATGGTATTTGATTGTATTTGAATGTAACTCAGAAGAATATTAAAAGTTGCTCAGATAATATTAAAAGAACACAAAGGGGATTGTAAATACCCAATACTTCAATATTCTTGGGGTATGATCCCAGGTCTTGGTGGCCTCTTAGATTTTCCCAGATTTTGCAAGACTGATGCAGAAAACTTTCAGATATTTTTCAAGACTGTGGTGGGCCAGAATCAAGTCTCATGGAAATCACTGCCAGCTTTGACTTTCCTGCCTTCACTTTCCTTACCCCTCCTTCTTTGAGTGAACTATGAGGTCAAAGAGGGGCTGGTGGAAAAAGCCAGAAAGAACAGCATAGCAATAGAAAGGGCAATATACGTTTTTTAAATAAGGTCTAGGAAAGGTCAAATAGTAAAGAGGTGAGAAAAAAATAACAAAATAAAAGGGCAGGTGCAAGTGAAAGAGCTATCAAATAAGAGATGAAATCAAACGGAGGAATAAATCAAATGATAGAGTCTAGACATAAGAAAAGGTTGCAGGCCCTAAAAGTGCTGGGAGAGAGAATATATTAGTGAAGACAAGACAAATCAGGATTTGCGCACTCTAGTGAAAGAGTCTCCAACAGAGCCATCTTACAGGGAAAGGGAGAGGCAGGGAGGGAATTAATCTTTTGTGTATACAGGAAAATAAGTTCAAAATCAGTTTGTTGCTTGATTCAGAAAGACCAGCCCTGACTGCTTAAATATTGAGTCTCCCTGTGGTGGAGGAAAGGAGCATCCTCTCTCCCAACAGAGACCCAGTACTGATAACAACACCAAATGTTCGTGCCCGAACTGAGAACGGGGGAGTTGAGGGAGTTTTCCAGACATAAATCATCCCATACTGAAGTAGGAATTGAATCTCCCTTCCTGCCACACTAATACCACAGGCATTCTGGGGTATGATTCAATCTGGTTTGACCCCAAACTTTTGTGAAGATAAATTTCTGCACAGTTTTCCAGAGATCTCATTCACTTCAAGGTAAGAGTTGCGGAGATTGAACACACGGAAGATGGATGGTTTTCCTGTTTTCTGATCCACAGAGCAGTTGCACTATAGCCATGCATATTATTGCCCCTGTAATTGCATCCATCATACCTCCTGTAAAAACAAACAAATCGACTCCCAAACTCACTTAAAACTAGATAAACAACTGCTCTTTGGCAATGTGACAGATACTTATTGCCTGTGAGTAGCCCATAACAGATAGGAAGGACAAGGATTAGGGTGGATTTGTAAACCATAAATTGCAGAAATCCACTCAGAGTCTCCAAGCCAGACTCTTCCCTTAACTTTGCTTGAGTTATGCCAGGGATAAATCTGTCCTTCTGTTGAAACTCAGTGAAACTTTGTGCAGTCTCCCTCTTCTGTGTCAGTCATTTATCTATTATAAAACCTAGATCTTCAGAAAAACTAAGTTAGCCTGGTAATTTTTTCCTCCCAATTTGCAGAAGGATGAAATTTTGCATTTTCTGTGGCTCTGTTTTGCTGTACAAAAATGTACCAGATGAAACTCATTAGAAATAAGTGAAAATGTGGCAGAAATGTGAATTTATCCATGTTGGTTCTGAAAGAGCTGAAAACAAAATTGCCTTTTTTAAAATATGGATGTAGATGTACAAAACCTATTCAAACTTCCACTTGCTTCGCTTTTGCCCACAATAACAAAAGTACAAAGCAATTAATCAAAACTAACCGAACCCAAAGAATACCACAAAAAAACCCAAAAAACCCAGAGCATTAAACAACACTCGAAACACTGAATTACTAATTACTACATGGATACACTAATTTAAAATTAGAACAGATGTGACATTATTCATCCTAATTTACTTGGCCCATGTGGATCTTGAATACGGTGCTTGATGATCAGGGGCAAGCCACCAGTTTGAGCAGTGCCTTGCTTTGTGTCTCTCCTGGCCACATGTGTGTATCTGCTAACTCCAACTGGAGTGTAAGCAGGAGCAGATGTGATGCTTGCTACAGCATACCCAGAAGCTAGCAAGCTCTAATTATGTTGCCTTACCATGTCACTGGTGCCCAGGTGGTACTCTGATCTTTCAGACTTTATCTTTGAATGAGAAAGTCCACTCAGGACTTGAAAGCAATTTAGGTTGCAGAGACATTGCAGGCAGCCCTGACAACTAAAGATGAACACTCCCTCAGCTCTTTGCTGCTCCTCATCAGCCAGACGACAGGTCTGAGTGCACTTCTAAATTCAGTCTAAAGTCACTGAGGGGTGAAGGCACTGCAGGTTTTATTTGAGTAAAAGCTGAAAGAACAAACTTACCATGGAGGAAGCCTAGAATGAAAGTAGCAACTTGAAAGCTTGTAAATGAACTTCCTCCTCCAGTGTGTCATGGCGAGACAGGGGCATCCTGGCAGGGCTGTACTGAACATCAGCAACTCAGCTATGTTTTGGGTAGTGAGAAAATTTACAGTCCACTTCTGTTGTGACACCAGAAATCTTTCTGCAGTCTCTGTTGAACCTGTGCTCCCCACACTTCTCAATGGTCTCGCAGAACTCCAGGGTCTGCTCTCCCTTGCTGGGTCCCTCATTCTCACCCTGTGCTCCAGAAATGTCCCTTTTCCTGCACCTCACCATGTTCTGTTGTTTCCTCGGAGAGAAGGGCCTGTATTTTCTTCAGGATTCTTTCTGACTCAGAGCAAAAGAAGCAAAAAGGCTTCTATTGTACTCCTGTCTGAGAAAAACCTAGCATATGTTAACACATGGTTCCCATGAAGAACAATAGAAGTCCTCACAGTAAACTCACATCACGTAATAAGATTGTCCCACAGACTGTATCCAGTGGTAACCTGGTTCAGCTATAAACCCCAGTTACAACCCACCATTAGTACTTGTTACCTTTCAGAAGTCCAACTGCTATCTGTACACTCAGGTCTCTGGGGAGCCTCCTGTTCCTATCTGCATGTGTGTCCTCAGCCTGGTGTGCACCTTCACCCTCCAGTTTTGGGTCAGGCTTGGAAACTCTTGGTTTTATGTTCTCTGAATCAGGTGCTGTGGGAAGGATAGCATTTTCTGAAGGTGAGATAACCCATCTGATCAGCATTCAGATGGGTTAAACAGTGTTTGCACCCTATGTTCCCTGCACAGGATGGTTGTTTCTGACCACCAGCTGGGAGTCATTGGGAGTTACAGCATCTGCACTGCTGCTTCCAGAAGTGGATATCTGTGGCTGTGGCCAATATGTATCTAATTTTCTTGTATTCTCCTTGTAAACAAGCATTGTGTTTCATTTTAACAACATTCTTACCCATGATGAGCATAGCATAAAATATTCCAGAGGAAGGCACAATGTGGTGATAGGAGCAGAACTAAGTCACGTGAAAAATCTGACACGTGCTCTGACCACTGGTTCATACCTTCTGACTTCAAAATGGGATAGGCAGGAGCATATATGTCTAATGGGACCAGAGGAGGCAGTGTCAAACTAATAAGATAAGGACAGAAATAGAACAAATGGCAAAGATGTCATATGGATAGGCAGTGTGAGGGCACTAAGAGAAATAAAGGACAGCAAAGGATGCTGTTCCTCCTCAGATGCAAAGTAGTCACAACCAAGAGCAGATTTAGTGACTAAATGCCCAGAAGCAACAGCATCTTTTCCCTTTCTTCTACAGTTTAAGTTCTGTGTGACAACAGTTTGTTCTTCCAAGTCACAGAAACTCACACTTCCTGTTCTAGGAAGGCAAAATATAAATGAATAATGATGCTTTCCAGAAGTAGGATGTCAGTGCAGATCTAGTTTTGAAATGGATCTGGCTTCTTGGGGAAAATACCTAACAATTCACTTAGGTTTGAATCCTTGATGTTTCATTCTTTTGAGTTGATAGTTTAACCGCAAATAGTTATTTCTTTTCGTGGAAATGTTGGTGGGTACAGATCGTTTCACACAAAGGGGTTACTCTCCTTTGCTTATCTTTCCTTTCCTGTGAAACACTTAACACTGCTATTTGGAAAAATCTCAGCTATGTGCTGCATTTGAATTGAAGGAAGGAGTGTTGTGACAGCAGGGGACATAGCAAGGTGCCTAATGTGGTTATCTTATTGTATGTTGCTCCTTTTGATTCTTCTGCAGGGCTCTGTGCAAAGACAGCTGCTGCAGATTGAATCTTGAGCATGTTAAATGTATCCTGCATATTCAACACTGGAAATAAATATCAGATTCTCATACTATTGTGCATTGTTCAATAAATTTGGCCCATTGTGTGCCATTTCCCTAGCATGGTTTGTCTTTTCTCTCTTTTGCCATTTACATTTTTATTTGCCTATTTTTTTCTTTTTAATTTTAAGATATTGCAATCATTTGGGTATTGTTCAGATGGAAACAAGATTTCTTTACTTGTGAAGTCCCCAGGTGAACTCTGAAATAAGTGGAATATAGTTGCTGATGTCTGATATTTACTTGGATCTAAAACTTATACCATTCACACTGTAACAGCCTGTATTTTATAATCAGGAGGCCAAATCCATGCTTGGCACAACTCCACTGAACTCACTGGAGTTGAACTGCTTTATTGAGTTGCCTTGTGAATATAGATATCGCATGCGGATGTGCTTGTAATCCTGGGAGTGGAAATATCAATGCATTTCAGTATGGTGCAATTTTAAATATAATCTCAAGCTTTTTTAATTCCTTTAGGGACATTATGTTAGTTTTATTAATAAGTGGGGAGTGTCTTTTCTCCAATATGCTTTGTTAGCCTATACTGAGAGAAAAGCTGTTCTTTGAGTCTATTTCAACTGTTAAATTGGAAGCATCTCTATGACATAACCACTTTACAAGGTATTTGAAACTGCAACTGTACTCGTGGGAATGAGATCACATTGTAGGCATCAACCAGTGTGGTTATTTCATTGCTCAAAATACGTGGGAGATATCACTTCTGAGAATTACTTTGTTATTTTAAATGTGTTTCAGTGCTGCATATCCAGCCCACCTCCAAGTTCCAGACTGACCTTCAGCTACCTGGATTCTCTTCTTTCCCCTCCATTCAGCCAGTGCTGGCTTTAGCTCACACTTCTGTTTGAATTGCTAGTTCCCAAAAGAAACCTGTTTCCCCATGGACCACTGTATACCCATGTGTTCACCAGCCTACCACAAAGTTCTCTCATTTCTGGTCTCAAATTAATGCTTATACGTCATACCCCACTTCTGCCTATTTTAGCCACGTCTGTACCAGCAAATAAAGCTTAAGTGCTCATCCATAATTTTTGATACTGTTTAAGTTCTAGGCTGCTTCTGTTACACAAGCCTCCACTCTTGCAGGTGGGGATTAGGGAACAGCATGGGACAGAGATGGTTCACAGTGGGCAGCAAGGGTCAAATAACTGTTTCAAGGAGGATGGAGTTCTGCTGTGTCCACACAAGCTGTCATGTACCCCTTCCTCTCCTGATATGTTGGATGTGATGTAGCTGATTTGTAAACTCCAGAGGATCTGATTACAGTTTTCCTGATCTGAGAAATGATGACCCAGACTGTGACCACCCCATAAATAACCACTGGATAGTTTTAGATGAGAAATGGGATCTCATTTCAATTGCAGGCTCTCCACATGCTTTGATGAAGGACTGGCTTTTTCCCTGCTTTTAGTGCAATGTTAATCAAATGAGTACTGATATAATACATGCTAACGAATAATCCTACTTTTAAGGCTTAATTAAATTATGTTTCACCTTCAGAAGATGTTGTTTATTCTGGCTTTCTTACACACACCTAACTACTGCATATTAAGCTATAACTCGAGGTGATGAATATCCAGAAGTTGATGGATTTTAGAAAATAAGATTTTTATCAAGAGGACGATATCACAGCTCAGTTTATAAAATTATTCTGAATATTTATTGCTTGCAGTAGCTAAAGCCAAATCATAAATTGAGAGGTTGAAGTTCTGTTTGGATGGTTCAGTTTTTCAGAAAAATCTCCATATTGTTTGTATATGTGCATACAGGTTCCTGAATTTCTCTGGCTATAACTTAGGAATCAGACAGAGAAAGCGTGTATAGCAAAATAACAACATAAATGAGTATTTAAAATTACGCAGTTTTTACATGTCTTCGAGATACAGCTATAAACTCATATTAATATCAATACAACAGGAGCATTCATTACTTAAACAAGAAAGAAACCCTAGATTATTACACACAAACATGTGACTATGCCCCCCTTACTCCCTCACTTGTACACACTGTAAGAGGGGTACTCCATGTGGAGGACTAGCTAATGATAATAGCAACTATTCAGTAACTGATCTTTAAAAAATACTCTTATCCTTGTGTAAGTCATTTGTTCATGTGGACTGCTTTGTATATATGTTTCTTGGCTGGTTTGCTGCCATGTAAAGCAAGTATTACTCACTTATTCAACAATCTGTACAAATTTAACATCATTTGGTTAATGATTTCCCTGCCAAATTCAGAGAGACAATTGTATTTAACTACAAACCTCATTTTAATATCCTATTTAAAAGTCTAATTGAACCATCACTATTTTGCCTTTGATTTGTTGAGTCTTTTTGTGTTGTCTTGGAGATTTTGATGTTGCTTCCTTCCAGCTCTATTGGTATTTATAACACGGATGGCAAGTTTCTAGAGGCATAAAAGGGTAGAGAAGGGCTCTCTGATGACGTACAGTTCAGATTAAGAAAGGTCTAAGGAGGACCCTTCTGTAAGATGGAGATGCTCTATTAGTGACAATGTTAAAAGAAGACAAGCAGCTAGGACTAGGGAACACATTGTAGCAGTGATGTTCATGGAATTAACCATGGAACTTCAAGTTTTTTTAAAAAAAAAACCAAAAAACAAACCAAAAAACCCCCAAAAAACCCCAAATGCTAAACCAAGAGCCAGCTTTTGAATGTTTCAGTAAAAATAAATATGTTACACCTGCAAATAATCCCTTCTAACAGCAAGAAAAATACATAGATTAATAAGAAAAAATTGTGAGTCAACATGCGTTCTTAGGAAGGCAGTTTGAATGTAAAGTATGAAAATGACTCTTGTAAAACAGGTCTAGCCTTTGGTGGGTACTGTGATGGGGTACTGGTTGGCAAATTGCTGCTGCAAAAAGACTGCAGAATACAGTGCTGGATTTCTCAAATTCTGGAATCAAAGAGCACGATTATCTCAGATGTGATAGGTCCCATTTATAAACAAGATGGTTCTGCTGCTATAAAAAATCCAGGTTTTGCTCAGTCTAAGCACAAAATGAGAAATGAGTTCAGAAAACAGATTTTTACCAGTTTCATTCCTTTTCAGTGTTGCAGCAGCACTCATGGAAGGGGGTGGGAAGAGGAAACAAAACCAAAGCCCAAGAAAAAAGCAAGAAGTAAGCAAATTACTTTGGTAGGGCTGTGTTCCCTTTATAGTTTATTACTGGGATGGTCCAACAGCCATGCTTTACCTCTGTAACAGGAGCAAAGGATCCATTTTGTCATGCACAGATTGAGTAATGGTACTGCCATATTTTATTTCCAAATTAGAGGAAATGTCACTCAGTGCTCGTGTTTAAAATGAAACAGAAGAAAATCCTTCCCTTCATGCAGTTTAAAGAAAAAAAAAAGTTAAATCTGTTAAATCTCCACTGACATTTGTATGAACTTAAAGCAAAGCATGCATCACATCTTGGATTACCACAGTTCATATATCAGGTAACATCGATCTTCAGGCTGAAATATATTTATTTTCTGAGTGATAAACAATTTCGCTGCTCTGTTTACTACACGGAAGACCTGGGGAAGACTCCTGTAGCCAGGTCACTAGGACACAAAGATGCCCTTTGTTCACTCCATAGGCCCCTGAAGAATCACAGAGTAACTACAAGGGTAAAGAGAGATATACTGTATCTATATGTGCATACCTGCAAATGCAGAGGATCCAGCCTCCTGTGAGAAGCTTGGAAATTATTTAGCAGATCACTCAGTCCAAATATAAACAATTTGGACAGCACATAAAGGAGATTTCTCTTGTTTTCTCTCCCACATACATTCAAAACTAATTTTGATTTTGAGGTCTTTCATTCAAAATTATAGCTAAGGCTACAGCCCGTATTGGGAACTGACACAAAGCATTATAAAAGTGATTAAAGTGTTGGTATCTGCATGTATTTCTCAGCAGCTGGTCTATATTTGATTCATATCTCTGTTCCTGGCTCCATTATAGAAAAGGACAGTACAGAATGAGCTAACTGGCAGGAATCTCTGAGGAACTTCTTTTGAAATCAGCAGGAATTTTAGTGGAGTTTTCTTTCTTCTCTGCCTACATGGAGAAAGTCCTGGCATGCTTGAACCTGCTGTGCTTGTTGCTGCTTTCGTCAGTGCTTGAATCTGCCAGTCGTTTTGTAGGCACTCAGGAACATCTCAGAGAAACCAGGTTTCTCAGCCTGCTGTTGTTTGCGGTCCTGGCAGTAGCACCAGCTTCAGGTCCTTCAGAGCATTTGAGCTCCATTTGTTTTTTTAAGGAAGCATACCTGATTATCTTCTTAAGACCTTAGCACTTCACTTGCAAATAATTTTCCTACCAGCTGTTGTCCAATCCTGCAAAGTGCTGAGCACTGCCAGCTGTCACAGGGCCTTAGCTGGACAATTAAGTCTTTGCAGTGCTCCTGCCGTGTGCCACCACTGGAATTGGAGGCAGAACAGCTTTGTCCAGATAGACTCATCTTTCCACAGCGAGGAAATAAAATATTCACAGTAGATTATGTTAGCTGTCTGCCTGAGTTGAACACATCCAAATAACTGTCCTATTTTTCTTACAAGCCAGCAGCTTCCCTGAGTTTCATTACCTGTATCAGCCTTAACACTATTTAAATGAAAAAGAAGAGCTTTAAAATGTGAGAGCACAAGCCTAGATATTTTCCCATGGGGCACCTCTGAGCAAAATAGTATCTTCTCTTCAATATTTTTTCTGCATCTCTTTCAAGCTAAACACATCCAGACTGTGGACATGCCAGGAAATGCCATTCTGGGACTAATTTACTAGTACTGAAAATGTTATTTCCAGAACTGTCACTTTCCAGGGGAATTTGAGTATCCACAAGTATTTCAACTGTGAGGATCCATTTTCTGACATTTGGGATCCATCTGCACTTCAGTCCAGCTGCAACCAAATGTGCCCCATCCATCTGTAATCCCCCTGAAACTGTCCAGGACTGTCAAGGAAAATGCACTATGACCATGCTGGAACCAGTGTTGGTGTTGGCTGGTATGGTTCAATGCTTTGTGTGGAAAGAGATTTAAATGAGATCATTTCACAACCTTTTTGGTAAATTCTGTTGGGAAACAGCTGGAGGCAATGATTTCATTGCTTTATTATTAGTTGTATTATAGTACACAATAGAAGTAGAAAAGAATAGGGCTTGTGTCAGAACTTTATGTAAAATTGTTCTCTCCTGCCCAGGCACCAGTGCTGGGTCAACAAAATACTGATCAGATCTGAATCCCACAGGCAAGCTAAAAATACAAGGATGCATCAAATGTGGCTCCACTGGGGCTCTTCTTGGCTTGTTTTTCTTCATTAACAGATGATGGAATAGAGATTATACCGATGATAGAAACCCAGAAGGGACTGCAAGAATATTTACTGCAGGGCAGCCTTTGAATGCATAACAGTATTGACAAGCTGGAGGCCAGTGTATTATTTGTTTGGTGGAAGTACTGGGTAGCACACCTAAGCAGAGCTGATCATAGGCACAAATACATAACATCGACAAGGCAATTTGGTAGAGCAGGAGATTACATGGATCAGAGGAGGGCCACGAAATTGATCGGGGGACTGGAGCATCTCCCATACGAAGACAGGCTGAGAAAGCTGGAACTGCTCAGTCTGGAGAAGAGAAGGCTGTGTAAAGACCTCATAGCAGCCTTCCAGTATCTGAAGGGGGCCTATAGGGATGCCAGGGAGGGACTCTTCATTAGGGACTGTAGTGACAGGACAAGGGGTAACGGGTTCAAACTTAAACCGGAGAGGTTTAGATTGGATATAAGGAAGAAATTCTTTCCTGTTAGGGTGGTGAGGCACTGGAATGGGTTGCCCAAGGAAGTTGTGAGTGCTCCATCCCTGGCAGTGTTTAAGGCCAGGTTGGACAAAGCCTTTGGTGACATGGTTTAGTGTGGGGCGTCCCTGCTTATGGCACGGGGGTTGGAACTAGATGATCTTAAGGCCCTTTCCAACCCTAACTATTCTATGATTCTATGTGAACGTAACTCAGTAATTTCAATCTGTTGTCCTATATTCTTCTTTGCAGGGATATATAAGTGAGCATAGCTGGAAAGACAGGTGAAGCTATCTTTCTGCTCCCTGTTTGGACTCAGCTGCAAACTTGATAATCTGGGGCACTTTGAGAAGGATGGTAAGCAAAGGGGGAGAGTCCAGAGGAGAAGAACCAAGCATGATCAGAGATACAGAAAAAACAGCTGGTTGGGTTAACTTAGTAACAGGTGTTATCTAGTGTGAATAAGAGACAGTGGAGGGAAAAACACAGTAACAGCCACCTAGGCACCCAAAATGCCAGAGCAGGTAGAAGTTAATATAGACTTGAGCTTCAGACATGAAGCAATAGGTCAAATTACTACAAGGACTAGACATTTGGCAAAACTCTCAAATTGTAAAGAAAAGAAATGGGTTGTCTGCTGAGGCAGCGAAAGGTTCAGCTGTACAGATCCTTAAGAACAAAGATGACAAACAGCTTTCAGATTGGACATAGATAGAACTGAGATTGCTTTGGGAGTCTCCAACTTTCTGATCCTTCCAAGTTGAATTAACCTGTCCATGGTCTCAGCAACATTCCTTAATATCAGCTTTCCTGAAGTGAAACTGCAACTAATTGGTGTGCTTCAGTTTGTCTGAAACCTGTTGAAAAGAAACAAAGAATATCTGAAGTGAATTAAGATTTCACAATGAGGATGATCCTCCAAGAACAAAGGAACTGTGATTGGTAGGACCTGTGGTTGTTATTTATTTAGGAATGATGAGATCGTCTCTGGCACTGCAGAGGAAGAAGGCAAGGGTAGCATCTTCCATTCTTACACTTAATGTTCCCCTACTTAACAAAGATCCAGATCTACCTCTTTGTCTGAGATAATCCACTGACTTTTTGAGCCTATAAAAATAGAGGGATTGGCTAGATACTTTCCAGAGCTGAGTTTCTCTAAGAGATAATGTCTGCTAAGCTAAAACTCTCCTTTGCTGTACAAAGCCCATAGTAGATTAGTGTTTGTCTTATTTGGGATGTATCAGCTCTGCATCCTCTGGGATGTAGTCTGGCCCTAAAGATTAACCAAAGTGCACCCTGTAAGAAAAATAACTTCCCTACCAAATGCAACAAGATAACCCAGCCAAACAAACAAAAACTTCACAGCAATCTCCAAATTGCTTCCCCAGGGTGAAAAAAAGATTTATAAAACTAGACTGTAGATCTGTCTCCTTCAGAGTTGAAAGAAAAAATTCCATTGCCATGCAGAGATCCTTAGTCAAGTTCTTATTGTAAAAAGAATTAAATGATGGGGATGGAAATTTATGATCTTAAGGTCCTTTCCAATCCTAACTATGCTATGATTCTATGATACATTTTAGCATGGCCTGGAACAGCCAGAAACTACTTGAAGGCCCTCCTCCCAAAAGAGGAAAATAATCCCGAATAAATAATTAAAATCCATTATTAAACTGAAAGAGTAATGAATGACAGTCAGTGCCTTACAAATGGGATCAAGAAGAAATTATTCCTACAATCCACTGATGCTTCTCCTTTAGAGGGTTGCTGATTTGTTTAGATTTGTCATTTGCATATTTCTAGCCTCTCAGCTCTTCTGTGAATTGCTCTCTCTACCTCCCCTTTGCTCACAGCTGGCCATCTACCTCCCTCTAAGCTGTGTGAAAAAATTTGCCCTCCCACAAATGTACTGTTTTGTTTCTTTTGTATAGGCAGTGATAAGTGTTGAGTGCAAAAGACTTTCTGATAATTTAATTCACTTTGCTGAATTATGATTCTGCATGCACCATTAGTTCAATCACAAACCAGCTACAATAAGAATTAGGTCTGTTTTGCAACATGAAGCAGACAAGGCTGTTCAGTGATGCAGTCAAGGGTGTTTAATGTTACATTTGTTGTTGACTTTGAAAACAAACACATGTGCACTGATGTACAGAAATCCGAAAGCCCCATGCAGATGTAAGCACAGTGGCATCTCAGGGATCCTTGTCTTCAGAGATGGAAATGACAGAGAGGCTGAGTGAAAACCTCACACATTTGTGTAATTTAAGTTGTACCAGGCAGGAACTGCAAGCAAAGTGGCTTTCATAGGAATTCAAAGGACTCCAAAGTGAAAAATGGGAACTTCCATCACAAGGAGGTGATGTCTGAGGAGCAGTGGGTTTAGACAAAGAGTATGAGCAAGAGCATTTTAGGAGGGACGTCACTCATCTCACTGCAGGCTTGAAAGTTTGAAAGAGGAAACTGCATGTCACGGGGTTACATTTAGTACTGAATGCTGATCAACTTTCCCTTCTAATAATATTTGCCTTGACCTTAGCAGGGCAATTTGTGTCAGAGAGGTAATCTCAGCTTCTCCCTCGTCACTTCTCCCTCATCACTTTCACCCCACATTTTAACACTTACTCATGAGAGGTTGGCTGGGAAACCTGAACCAAACACCACCTAACCATGGCCGAGTGCCAGCCTACAGCTACAGTCCAATGCGTATATTGCTTGAGGACTTCTCCAGTATTTATTTTGGAGAACATCACCCTGATATTTTCAAAAGTAAGTAGTAAAGTATTTAGCATACCCTCTTTCCTCTTGGAGCCAGGATTTTCAAAAGGAAGTCTCCAGTCAGAAAAGTATTCTTGGCAGGGAAATTACTTTTAACCCCTAATATGTTGTTCACTTATGCTGTAAAGAGCCAGGCTGGCTGAGGGGGAAAGTCAACAGCTTTATCCTTGAACAGTGCTGCATGACATGGAGAGTGGTGAGAATTCAGTGATGACAGCTCAGAGTAATCTCAGGAGTCCTTATCACACTAATGGTGCAAAGCCATTTTAGCCTGTAGAAAAAGACAAAATTGCCTCATTTGGTACCCTATGACATAGCTACAAAATGAAAATGTTTGCCATTTACATAGGACTGGGGAGAGTAAAAGTGTTTTTTGGTAGTAAATTTTGCATCTTTTTTGTTTTGCTAATCAATGGTAAAGCGGACAGAGCAAATTGGGTTTTGGATGTACATCCTGAGAAGCAAGAATTTAATTAATTGCTTGACATACCTTTCTTTAAATTGAATCAGAAAATATCTCACTACCTTAAAGTCTACTGAGCCAGAAGATCCTTGTGCTTTCCTGCTTTTCCTGGGGAGCAGCTTATAGGCTTGAGCTGCTTAATTCAGCACATGTGCCATCTGCCATGTCCAAGGACCTGCTCCAAAATCTATTGAAACACATACAAGATCTGCAGATTAGGCCCCAACTATTAAACAAATATTAATTGCAGGTATTTTTGTTGTTCATAATAATGATCTCTTTCCTGTCATAGGATGAGGATCCCAGCCAGATGACTGTTGCCTTGTTCTAGCCTCTGCTCACATGTACACCCCAAAAAGGCAGTCCTTGCCTGAAATTATTGCCAATGGCATTATCAGAGTAGCTTCTTATTGGCATGTTTTTATATTGTAAGCTTCCCTTAAAGGCAGCAATAAACCTATGATCCACTACTATTTATGGATTGTTTTGTTACATTTCTTTTGAAAAGCAATATAAATGTCTAAACTCCTATAAATACATCAGCATTGCTGCTTATCTTGCTTGTTAAACTGGCAGTTTCGTAACCTCAAGACAGTGCAGCTGTGTAATCTTCCACATCTATCTGGCACAAGAACTGTGGGGTTTTTTCTTTCCCTGTTTCCATGTTTGGAACAGGCACTTTGATACACTGCTTGTAAACACACTACAACTGCTACTGATTGCAAATATGTTGGCTTATCCATAGAAATGCTGGGCTGTAAGGTAAGATAGGAATTTCTATAGTCATTTGGTATTCAGATCTTCAATCAAAACTAGCTGTAGAACAACAACAAAAAAAACAGACAAACCCTGTTTTCAGCCATGAATCAAAATATCTGTCATGCTGGAATTCCATTGGCAACTCCTGGGGAATGAGATGCTTTAAAAAATTCAGAGTTTTCAAACATTGATGCATCCAAAGACAAAAAGTCTAATCCACGTATCTGCTGATGTTGCCGCATTTGTCATGTCTCAGAAGAGAGAAGACAGTGGAGGTCTTACTCTGAATGAAGACATCTAGGGATGTTGTTATCTTTTGTAGGTATGTACTTTTTTTTTTGTGCTGGACTTACTCTGTATGGCTGTGGTTATGAACAGCTGCAGTGAAGCTGGTGGCAGAAATAATGAGTTCATTTTTACAGCTCAGTAGCTGTTTATTTTTTCTCTTCAGAAGTTTAGTTTTCACTTAAAATATCAAAAGTAAACTCCAATTCCTTTTAGTTACAAGCAACTTTATGAGCTGCATATCAGGAAAGAACAGTTATAATGGGCTGAATAAGTAAGTCACTCCAGAAAAGCCAACAAACTCACAAGGCCATGAGGGCAAAACACCCAAGATTGGAGTCTGGTCCAGGGAGTGCTCAGTACATGGAGAAATCCATCAAGTTGTCCTGAAAAGCTGCTCATCAGAAGAACCTGGGCTGCTAACTACAAATTACTAATGACTCTTCACAAATTTAAGAAGCTGCAATCCTCTGTAAAAGCAGAGCTTTCTGTCAAATAGTTTATGAGTCTCATCAGGATGAATGCCCGCTAAACCAATTCTGAAGAACAGTGCTGTTGGCTACAAATCATTGAGAACTGATCTCTTGGAAACTGAAGGCAAAACCTTACACCTGCACAGAGCTTGTCCCATCTGTGCATGACAAATTTTGTGGGTGCCCTCCAAGGGCAGGAAGGTAAGGAGAAGAAAAGGAAATAGTAATCAAAAAAGAATTTAATTCTGTAACGCATTCCAGAGTTGACACTGGTTCTCATTATCTGCTGTGTTTCATGCCTGACTTTTCTTCTGAGAGGTTTGATTTGCATCATCATAGTTAATTCTATAGGCCACAGTATGCTTTGGCATCTTTGCAGTTTAGGAGCCCAGGCAGCACATTCTTCTTCTGTCTGCTTTCAGCAAGAAAAATCTCTCCTCTTCTACAAAATCTGTACTTCATAAATAATTAAAAAATGACATTTTTGCTGTGCTAAACTGAGGAGTTTGACTCCTGACACCCTATTTTTTTCTGTAAATCCATTAAATGCCTCAACTTAAAGTAAATTGCATCTACTGGTCACTTCATCCTGCTGCCTACCTAGCAGAGAGCTGGTAGAAAGCTTTGAAAGGTGTCATGTGTTCAGTCTTCCAGGAAGTCTGCACAGTACCCCTGAGTGTTTACATATTAAGCAAAGAGAGGGTCACTGTGCTGGGGGTTGCTGTGCTGATCTCCAGGAGTCAGAGGTTAACCCTGGCCCAGATAGCATCAACTTTGTTGCTTCATCCAGAGAGAGAGAGGAAGGGAATAATGGAGTGGGAGTAGATTGTGCCTGGATCTTGCCTGGATATGGGCTTATGCTGTAACAACGATGTGATCCTGATCTCAGGAGTGCGCCTAAACACTCAAATTTGATAGTAACTCCTGGGTGTTACTATGCCTTTTTCTCTTCACATTATGCTGTTTTTTCTATTACTGAAATAACCTGCCTGTGCTTGCTTCTGGGTTGGACACCCTGTCCCTGGGAAGGCTAATCCATACTTCAATGACTGTCCACATGAAATGTCTCTCTTTAAAAATAAAAAAGGAAAAGTTTACCATGGCTAACTTGGATCTTGGAATAGCAGGTGGCAATTTAATTGGAAGATGTAAGCTGCTTACTACTAATTTGCATGATTATAAGATTTTGTAATTGCCCTGTAAAAGTTAATTTGACATCAGGTTCAGTGAAACTCAACTGTGTTAGCATGATATTGATGTGTGTATGAGATTTGCTGTTGCTGTTTGATATGTTCCCTGCTGAAAGACCAAAGGAGAGAGTCAAGGGGGTTATTTTTAAATATATACATGCACACACACAGAGGTGAATCTCATTGTAATGACCCCCATGGGGCCTGGATAAATGCATGTTGTATCAAGGAGTTCACTGCAGCAGGAGTTGGTAATTTGTTCCTTCAAAATAATGAGGAAATATGTGGCTGGAACCAAACATCGATACCTAGTAATTTTGATGAAGATTACCTCATTGATTAACATTTAACCTGCATCTTAAAAAGAAAAATGTTTAAGAAACAAAAAATGTACACTTAGAGGCTAAATATAGCTTGCACTGAGGAAAGTGAGGAGAAAAAATATAGTTTTGTATTTAGGTCAACCTTGTATTAGTGTTTGCGCTAATACAGCTAATTAGGAAGGAAAAAATGCTTTTGTTATTGGGCGTGCATAAAAGGGAGTCTGCAGCATTGCTTATTCCTAGTGCTGTTTGACTTTGTGTGTTATACCTGCCTGCCTCCTTTCCGCATTGTATAGACACGTCTTGCAGGCTGCAATGTATAAAAGGTTTCTTCTGTGTGGTGCAGGTCCCTGTCAGAGGTTTCAGGGCAAGACTGCATGAGCAAGGAGTCGTGCTGTGCTCTGGAGAGGGATTAGTTGGAGTCTTCAGTGCGGTGCAGGGCCGGGGGCTGCTGGCTGGCGGGTGCGTGTCAGTGTCTGCCAGCCCCTGTGCCGGACCACAGGATCTGCTGCTCCACAGGGAGCCTGGAGGGTGAAGATACCTCTAAGGCAGAACAAAGTGTCCTTGAAAAGCTGAGAGAAATGCCACCTTCTTCCCTCTTCCCCTCCCTGAAAGCCGGGCCACTTCACTGCTGTGGAGGGGTGTCAAGGGCGAAAAAAACCGAGAGGAACAGTATAGTAAGGGTTCTGCTAAAATGCCTGATTCCTGTCATATATCTACAGCAGCAGAGAAAAAACTACGCTTGAGTTGCTAAGGTACACAAGCTCATTGCTCTCTAAAAGCACAGAAATAGTTACAGATCTTATCTTATATGTTAAAATTAGTAACATGCTGATTTGCCTCAGAGAGCTGGGACCCAGTGTTACTGAACACTATAGTACACACACATTCATAGCTGGTTTTAGCAGGTAAAACTTGATTTCTGAATTCTCTTCTTTCGTCTCCCTTTTCTCTCCCTCTGTTCTTGCATTCTACCATGTCTGGAGGAAGTAATAAAGGGAGTGTTGCACATGGTGTCTGTAAATATGATATCCAAGCTACCTCCACTGAGCATGGCATGGATGGGTGGATGCCTGCACGTCGTCTGCAGGGCGTGAAGAAGGCACCTAAAGACAAAAGGGCCAAGAGTGTTTTATTTACTCTCCGACAGTGGGGAAGGGCCCTGCAAATAAAAGGTGGCAGACCTGGATGGCAGACCTAGAAATTTACCCTTGCAGCTGTGTTTTGTATGTGTTAGTGGTAAGAAAAATGGAAGATTTAGAATAAATTACTACTGCAAGTGAAAGCACAGGGAAATGTATGGCAGAGATCTAAATATTGCATCATCGTCCTTAGACAAATTCTTCAAAGTTGAGAACATGGGAATGGTTTCCTAATGGGATGCTGAAAGATGTGTAGATAAAGAAACAATTAGGAAGGAAATTGGAAATCTTGAGATCTGAGCCTATCTTTTACTCAAATGCTTTAAAGTCATTCAGGTGTTCACAACTATTTAAATCCTTCACTTGTTTTATGTGTCTCAAACAAAGCAATGAAGCAGCACTGTCATAAAAAGCCTGGCCCTGCTCCAGCTGAAACTCGTCTGACATAGACAAACAAAACAAAACCCCCAGAAGCCCAACAATGCAATTTCATGTGCAACATTATATATACTGAATGAGAGGAAATGTAGGCATGCATCAGCGTAAGTACTCCTAACAGCTCATTTGGATGGTATGTTTTTTACCTAGAGGAGAAACTACTGTATATGCAAAACTTAGATGAATATGTACAATATCCAGAAATAGGTAAGGGGGGGGGGGGGGGGGG
>NDXB01002572.1:88470-108896 GCA_002631895.1 Agapornis roseicollis
TTTTTTTTTTTTTACCAGACTCATTACCTTGCATATTTTGAAACTGACAAACTACTTATCTGTCCTCATCTTCTAGAATTCCATCGTCTTCCTTGTTTGTTTTCACTGCCCCTTCACTTTATATCATCTACAGATGTAATCCACTTACTGCATCTTCTTTCTTCCAGGTCATTGGTATATAAAGTGAACAAAAATTGATCCTTACACTAATCCTTGTGACTCTCTTTTAGTCACATCCTTACATGTTAAACTGTTAGCATACATAGTTACCACTTTAAAAAAAAAAAAACAAAACAACAAACCACATTTGAGATACTTCATAGCTTACTGAAATCGGATATCTTGAGAAGGCTGAGACTGCAAATATGGAGAAACAGAATTAGGAAGAAGGGGGTGTACCTGGAAGCCATTGTTTTTTTCCCCATGGGGCAGGAGTTGAACGGGGTTCTCTGGCCCTCCTGCGGCTGCAGGTGCCTCCCCAGCCGAAGGCAAACTTCCTATAGGGCAGAGAAGCTGAAGCGGGATGTGGTCTGGAACTACCAGCAGCCACTGACAGGCTTGCATCTGCTTGGTGAGTCACAACATGAATGGCCCCATGAGCAATTCCATCTTTCAAATGTTCTTGATCATATTTTGAGGGTCCAGGAAGTGTAAAGCTGTCTTTTCATCCTTGTCTCCATGATGTGAGAAAGAATTCCTTGTATTTTCTGATAGAAAGCTGTCGGAGGCAGGTGTTCAGTCCCTGAAGTCGGACACATAACACAAAGAACCTGACTTTTCTATATAAGAATCTAGTTAAACTGAATGTATGGATTCCTGTTATCAGATATTTTTTATTCCTCACATTGAAAAAAATCCCATCAGTGGATTGTGAAGCACAAGCTTGCTTTTTTGAATTCATGCTGACTTTCCACAATTGAATTATAATTTCCCCAAGCCTGACCTTGACTAGTATTTAATGTTTTTCCTACTGCTGCAGTTAGACAAGCAATGCAGGTCTCTAGGTTCAGAGGCTTTCCAGTCACCTTTCCAGAGGAGGAAGATAACTTGTCTAGTGCACTCAAATGGAACTCGAGAGACCTGGCTCTAAACCCTAGCTCAGATGCAGATTCCCTGTGTGAATTTAGGTAATGAACCTGACTTACTATATGTCCTAGCACCAAGTTTCTGATCAGAGACAATAATTCCCTACCATTCAGGAATCCTATGCAGAAAAGTGTGAGGCACTGAGATTCATGAAGATCATAACAAATTGTTTTCACGATGATACGGTGTTTCTCTATTGAATGACCTTGGCTGAAGATGTAACTCCTCAAAGGTGGTGGGCATCTAACTACAGCAGGAATTAGACATTTAAACAAATACTTCTGAGGCACCAGGCCCAAGTTCACATCAGCAGACTGGCTTCAACAGTAGATCCAACGTTTTTAAACAGAGCTGGATGAATAACAAGCACTGCTGTAGCTCCGTTATAACCTTTGCAGGGATGTACTTGTGGGTGCAGCATATGAATTGAGCAGGGGGCTGCTGGCAGGCACCAAATTCTGTCAGGGTGTGATTCACACATCCCCTGGCACTGGCTCCCACTCCCTCCTGGCCTCTGAAGCAAGAGCCTTTCCCTTTCAAGCTGAGGACCCACACTACCTCCCTGGCTGGTATTCAAAAAGCTGCACAATACACACGGTGCTGTGGTAACAAAAAGGCTCTGGCTGTAGAATTACAAAAGGGTTAAAAAACCCCAATAAAAACTTGGCGCTTGCCACTATATCATATTCACTCATCCACTCACCCCACAGCTAACATTCCTCTGGCAGGACACCCCGTCTTCAGCTCCTTACTGAAAAGAAAACCCAAAACAAAACATACAAAAATTAGATCCCTTTCCTAGCAATGCATAACATTATTATGTCTATTTTGCAGATGGGCTGGCTGAACTTGGGTAAAATTGTGACTTCTTCAAAGGACACCTGAAAGTGCTCAGTGCTGAGAATTCTGGGTTCTGTCTGTCTTCTCCAAATCAAAATTTCAACATGCAGAACCAGGAGTGAATTTGTCAGGCATGGGCAAAAGATACCATACCTTCCTTATCAGCATTGATTAGTGCAGTATTTCTGATCCTATAATGGGGGAGAAGCTGCAAACTCCTCATCTTCATCCCATATCTCAAATGCATTCAACCCAGCATGTGCTGCATAGTACACAAAAATTTCCTTTGATTCATTCCATTTTGATTTTAATGCCACATTAGTAACTTATATATCCTGAAAACCTGTTCCAAAGAGATCTGGCTTTTTATTGAAACATGCAAGGGTGTTGCTCATCAGACAAATGGGTTAGAAAATTATTTGGGTTCTTAAGAACAAAGAATTAGTCTGGTTAATATGACAGATATTCTGGACAGGAGCAATTTACCTCGGGGGGCTGTGACTTGGGGAGGAGGGGAATAATGGTAAGTGTTAGGATCGATTTTGTTCACTTTCTATACAAACGAAGAAATAAAGAGGCAGTGAGTGCATTCATTTACAGTTCAATTGTGAAGTGACATTCAGGACAAAAGAAGAGAGCAACAAAGTTTAAACTGAAATTATGAGGCGCTGGAGGGGAAAAAAAGCAACTTAAATCCAAATAATTTTTTTTTTTTTTGGCTGGAAACAAAAGTAAAAGCAAGATAGATTTGTTATGTACTTAGAACTCATAAATGGTGAAATTGAGGCATACAGTGCAATTGCATACACAGGTGCTGCCATTATGGATTCACATTATAAATCTGCAGGGCACTAAAGTGATTACTCTCTCCCCCATGTCTCTGAATGCCATATTTTTCCAGCATGTTGGATCCCATCTGGCATCAAAGTTCCGTCATTCTTCAGATACTTCAATTCCTTGATTACCTGTCAGGTTATGACCCTTAATTGTTTTTCTTTTTTAATATCTCTTTCTCCTCACTTGGGAGATGTCCATGTGCTTCTGACATCTGCCACCCAACATCCTCCGTGAGCCCCATGACAAAGCTGTAATTAATGTGTTTATTTCAATGGCATCCTCACCTCCTTTCAAGAAAAGGCGTAAGATTTCTCTAAGAGCATCCATACCAATCTTAGTTCCTATATTTGAACTCTTCCACAGTTTACCATAACTGTCTCCAGCTTTTTCTTTGAGAAAGCATGGCCATTAAATCCAGAAAGATTGCTCTTCAAGGTCATAGATTAAAGTGTTATGAAGAAACTATTTCCATTGAACTCATTTAATGGATTAACTTATTATCAGTTCCACTGTCAACCAAGACCATATTCCATCCCTTGATCTTTCTATGAGGTTCTGAATAACTTCAATTTCAATTAATTCTAAAAGCAAAGGCATGATTAATCACTTTGAAAAGTAAATATTCTTGTGTTACTGGAAGAATCCAATCACATTTTAAATCTGGATCCTTATTTCCACCTTTTTTCCTGCATTCTTCTCATTTCAATGGCTTAGTAGCATGAGAAACATATGAGGGAAATCTTGCCCTAAGTAAGCACACAGCAGGTGTTACATTTTGATCTGGACTTGCATACTAGTCCTTGGTCCCTTTTGATGACATAGAATTATTCAGAATCCAGGGTTTAATTAAGAGCGTCTCCACTGGTTTTGTGGTGTTTTCTGTGATGACAACCACTATAAATTCTTGGTTCTTTGTGTAGACTCCAAAGATCTTAGACTTCCATTGCTTCTGAGGCAGAGATGGGAACTTTTCAGTAGTGTCCAACCAGCCAGATGGTAAGTGAAGACTTACCTAAGGGACCCAACAGGATGGACAAAGGAAAGACAGTAGGACTGTGGTGTGTAGTAGCCAAGTCCTCAGTTTCACAACTAAATGAACCTTTATCTCACCAGAAGAGTCATTCTCTCTGTCTTTCCCTGCTCCCCAGTCTAGCTGGTTCTTAATTTCATCTTGACTTAATCTTAACAGATTACATCAATACTCAATGCCTCTATAATATGTGGAGAACATGTTTCTTCCAGTGTGTGATCTATACATGGTGGTGGGATCCCTCCCTTTTAGAATCTAGTTGGGGAATGCTTAATGGTAGACCTTGAATGAGTTTAAGCATGATCTAAGTGACAAACTGCATACGATGGCCAAGGTGGAAGAGGTTTTGAAGACCTGCAAAATAGTTGTCTCTTTGGAAAATTTATTGGCACAAATGCAAATAAATAATGCATTTTGGACTTAGGTGCCCAAGTTTCACTGAAATAGCCTTTGGACAGTTAAGTAATTTGGGAGGATTTGGGACGAATAGTCGTCTTATTTGTACAGCTGAAGAGCTAGTATTGCCTAACACTATGAAGATTATCATGTAAAAATATATGAGCAGTAAAGCTCACTTTCACTGGTTTTGTTTCTACCTCTTACACTACAGTGATATTTTTCTTGATTCTTAGCCTTCATTTATGTCATTACTATGTAAAACTGTATTCTATACAAAATCATTTAAATCTGTTCATAATTAAGGGCTTTAAAGCAGTAGATGAAAGTGAGAGAGATGCCAGCTTTTTAGGAAATTAAAGATTTTTCTTCATTTGTAAATGACTATGGTGCTTATAGAAGTAACCCCTGCATTAAAGTATTAGCATTACAAGCAAGAGCACGTTACAGTGCCCTGGAAGTGAACTTGGGTTGCAGTAGGGTCATGTCTGAATGAGAGTTCATTTTGGTCACAATTGTGCCCTCTGCGAAATACATGTTCCTCTCAAGAGACCAATCCAGACAAAGATTAAATCCACACATTGAAACGATAGTTCAGGTTGCATTGTTCAGGAATTTGAGGATTTTGTAAAAGATAAAACCATTTACATTATTCAATCTACATTTTGTTTGATAGTCTGATTGTCAGGCAGTACTTGCAAGAGAAACAGGGCTGATGAGCAGTTGCTTGATGAGCAGTAGACTTCAGACTGAATGCTTTAATTTGGAAATACTAATGTTTCTTTTGGCTGAAACCTGTAATAATGAAGTGTACAGGATACTGCTTTAGTTATCTCATTATCTTACAACCTCAAGCAACTTTCTGACATATTATATTGATTAAAGCATGAGAAAGCTGGGCATTTCAGCATAATTTATGCAAACTCAAACCAATAATTAGAACAGCTAATTAGCTATTGGTATCTGATTTTATAATAATCTAGGAAGTAAGATAACAGAAACAATACACAGAATTCTTGTTTGGTAATAAGGAGTTTGGTTTCTTTAGCCTAGCAGTGATCATTAATTTTGCTGTGTTTTGATTTAGTGTTTGTGTTAATATATTCCAGTATGTCTAAGGATATGAAAGTAACACCTGGTGTGCTCTGTGCAAATGTTTCTCTGCTTCAGGAGAAAAGCCAAAAGGGACATGCAGCTAAACCTAGAGCATCATTATAAACAGTCTGATGGGGATAAACGCCCATACTTTCTAAGGCTAAAAAAAAAAAGGCAAATGAAAATACATGGTTCTTTATATATTTGTATATGTGTAAAGACAGTGCAAGGGGTAGTGCAAAGAGAGCATTTATGCGAGGAAATTTACTTGGTGTCTACTTGAACAGTACAAGGCATTTTACATGCAGGTTTTTGTTTACGTCTATGTTCAGGCTGTGTTTGCAGTTTCTGAGTGGAGAGAGTAAGCCCAATTAAAAGAAAAACCCTCTGTGCTCAGAGTTTTAATTTTGCTGATATCCCGAGACTGTCAAAGTAGCAATTCCACTTAGATTTGAGCATGCCAGTATTAAGCTTTGCTAGGCTAGAACAAAAATAAAGCACTCCACTGCCTTTTATTTCCTCAGCTTCAAAACAGTTTCTTCTCTCCCTCTGAGCAATGCTTGTCTGCTTATGCAGAGCTCAGATCTGGTAACTCACATAGTTAGCTTTCTACATAAAAAAAAGTTCCAAGAATAACATGGAGGGCCACTGACCCTAAGACATGAAAACAGAACGTTGCTCACATCAAACCAAGCTGCTGGATTGCTGGGCAAATGTGGCACAACTCAGTCAACTTTAGCAAAAATAGAAGTATCTAATTTTCAATTTCAGTATATAAATAAATCACTGTCCTTTGAAGATAGCTTTTATTCTATTATGCCTTTTCAAGAGAGGTTGGTAGCTGAATAAGACCCTTTATCAGATGGGATTTACCACTGGTATAATACCTACAGATGAAAACAAAATTAATCTCACTCTATCATTCACTTTATTAAACTCATCTTTAAAACGGGAAACTGGAGCCTAAATTTATGGGACAGAAAGCCAGAATGATCTGGTCAGAGTTTCCATCTATCTCACATTTAATAGGTAGAAACATTTTCTCTCTTATGTCCACCCACCCCATATGCATATGCTTACCACTCTTTTAATCTTATATGCATTATTATGCACACTTACAAGGATTTTTAGCATTATTAGCATGTGGAAACTGGAGATTATTATATCCAGCCTATCTGTACATTAGCATAGAACCTCTGGCACAACAAGATGTGGCAAAGCTTCAGCAGGAATTTTCTAGCTCGTGAGGTGAATGTAGTGGTCAGTGGAGCTGAAGCGTTAGCTACATCAGCTAATTTACACACTGCCAAATACATTTTTGGAGCTGCACTGGAAGAAAATGAAAATCCTGCTCTCTAACAAACCTTCCTGAAGGCAGCATGAGAAAATGATTACATGCACTATAAGCTCATGAAAGCTCAAATCTCAGCTTTAGGCTATTCAGACCTGGGATTTTGACTCATGCCCACCTCTATATGAAACCTAAACATTTAAGAAGAGTTTGGCCTATAGCAGGAATACCTTCTTCTTCTGGAATGGCAGCTTTTCAAAATAGATTCAAGCATGGTAGCACCTTGTAACTTGATCCCATAATCCAGCCTATATAAAAGAGCCCCTTTGACCGCAGTCTTCCCCCTGGACAAAAATAAATAAATAAAAAAGCAAACAAATATATGCACACAAAGCAAAGCTAGTTGAAAAAGAATGTGAGAATGGCTTCAAAAAGTCAAGTTAGATGTCTGCCTTGCCCAGTAAGCATGTCACCAACGGTGGCCAGTGGTTGATGGGCAACAGAGATGAAAACTTTAGGCAAAGGTGAGTATATAGTCACACTTCCCTAGCATATTTTTCTGCTCATCAGCAACCTCTAGGTCAGGGTACTCCAGAACCAAAACACATTTCTTCCTTTTTGACAAGCCTTGATGTTGCCTAATAAGGACTTTAATAAACTAAATTAACTGTGTTGTAAAAAGGACTTTATCTCACTGTACCCACACACTATCAAGTTGCTTTGTACATATACCTAAGTCGACTCCGGATCTCCTATAGATGTGGGGAACGCAAAGAACCCCATTCATTCTTATGGCAGGGGGTTGGAACTAGATGACCTTAAGGTCATTTCTAACCCTAACTATTCTATGATACTTAAGACACTGGCTCAGGGGCTGGGTTGGTGAAGAATTCATAGCCATTATTGTTGCTCCAGAAGGCTTTTTGAGAAATGAAATCCCCCAATAGTTAAAAGAAGGGAGTCTTATGGGGATATTCAGCTGACTACCAGACAAGTTACAACAGCAGATGGATAACTATGATCCAAATTCAGATGATGCAAAAGCAGAAAGGTTGCTTTGTGCATCTTTCTCACTCTGTACTTCCCACCTAGGCAGGACTTCATAATGTTCAGAGGATAGAGGCACATGAAAGCTTGTTTGAAGCCCCCTTCTCACACCTGTTCAACTAACTCTGTTGGAGGCACATAGAGAGCAATAAGGGAGACACAGCTGCTCCTTCATAGTCTCCAAATGTTAGTTAACACCACAGGAACGTGCCTGGGGAGAGTATTGTAACTACAGAGGCAAGTAGCTCATTTCCTCAAAGCCACTTCTAGCCCACAGAGACTCTGCAGAGGCTGGAATAGGAAATGCTACCTAATCCCTGAGGAAATGCACTAGTGGCATTTGGAAATATTAAATTTCAATGTTTGCATTTCAGTTGCTTGGTCAATGCCCAAAATTTTCTATAGAGAAAACCCCAGGCTCATGTCAACTTTTGGGCTCAATAGAAGGTGTTCAAGATGCCCCATATAGGCTTATAAAATGACAGACCACATTTTGAATTGTCTATATATGTGTGCATGAGATGTTACATTTTGGACCAAATATGGTGCCCTGAGGCTGAAAGGTAGGATGGAAGGAGAGCTACTACAGATTCACTCCAGCTCTGTAGCACCCTGTAACTTTGCACCAATGATCATTGCCTGGATCACTTGGTGGCATCTCACCAGTCAGTCAGCAACCCACATACATGTAAGAACTGTAATACCAAACTTACTCTGGGGAAGCACAGGTCAGAGGTTTGTCACGTAACCACAAGTTCTGTGATCCGTGTGCACTCAGCTCTTACATCAGTTGTTTGAGACCTGACGTCTATGAATGCATCACTACTTTTTTGTATGTGGGGGGGAAAAAGCCCCCAAAACCAGACTTTCCATGACTGCTTGTGGAGAAGGACTACAAAGAAGGTATTCAGTGTGATTGGATGTATTTTCATTCTACTAAAATGTATGTGCACTTTTATATCTTGCAGTATTTGTTCAGTGTTGGAAACAGCCAATCAAACCACAAATTTGGCTTTATTTTTAAAAGTGCAATCAAAACCATAAAGCCAAACAAGACAGAATTACAAGGAAACCAGACAGCTTCTCTCATCTGGTAAGGACCTTCACAGCAAGCTGTTTTACAGTACCTATTCTTCCTCATAACTGTATCCCTTTTCTCTAGGGGATCATTTTAAGCTTTAGAAACTACAGAAGCCATCCAAAAGCCATTTTTCCTGAAGGGAGTACTTAAATGGAAAAAACTTCTTCTCTTGATTTAGAGTGTGTAAAATGCTAGCCTGATTCTACCAGGCTGAAAGCTGGAGTCCTCATTCAATGAACACAGAAAGGCAGTGGATGAGCTTAGTAGCCTGCCCATGTGTTTTACATTGTAAGAAGGGGTCTAAGAAGCCATTTCCTGGTACTTTCCATAGAACCCTCCTTTTTATTAAAGAAAGCTTTATCTGTTGAGATTAAAACGACAGCCAACTGAAAACCCACTCATAATCTTGAGGCAATCCCAAATAGAGCATTTTCAGACACTGTAACTTGACTGTTACTTTGAAAATTTGGTTTTGATTTGGTTGTTGGTTTTTGTTTTGTTTGGGTTTTTTCTCCCCTCTATGTATAATGCCCTGCCCTCTCTCCTGGTTCCTTCCCATAAAAAATTCAGGATTGCCAGCATACCACAAGTGAACCTGTGCTTCAGATATTTCCTGCCTGGTGGGAAGTAGTAAATATGATGAGAAAAATTGTTCCTAGGAGATTTTCAACCTAATTTTGTAGACTTAAGATATCTGATTGTCTTGGGAGCTCTGCCTTTGCAGCTCCCATTAATTTCAGTAGCAGGTGTCTAAATATTTCTCATGCCTAGAGGTTCACATATTTGTAGGAGGATCTAGATAAGGTTTGGATAAGCATATAGCAATTCTCAGGTTAAACAAAGCAGAACTCCTTGCCTCTTGCTTTTCACCTATTGCTACTTCCTGTCAAATATTAAACATACAGGTGAAAAGGATATGACAAACTGGTTTGAGAAAGAACCAGAGGATGGTTTTCAATTTCCAAAAGAACAGTGCCCTCTGTATAGGATGTGGGGTGCAATTTTAAATTCTCTTTAATGGATGCACTGTAATTTCTTCACTCAGCTTTTTAAATTTGGGGAGAAAAAAAAAAGAAGGGAATGAAGGTCATCTACATAATTGTCTGTTTTCAGTGATTCATTCTCCTAATCTAAGACATTTCTTTCTTTCCTTCACCACTTTTTGGTCCCTGTAGGACCTATTCCAGGATAAACTTGCTGTGACTCAGAAGAAATGAAGCCCACAAGTCTCAAAAAGTACACAAGTCATACTTCCAATGAGACCTCTTGCTACTAATGTAGTGCAGCAATTTTAAAACAACTATGGTAAGGGGGATGGTGACACAAGCTTTCTCTGAAAGTACAATTGCTGCTTTGCTGGTGACACACACACAAAAAAAAACAAACTTATACCGTAGGTTACGACTGGTGTCTTCCACTGAGCAAATAGTGCCTTAATGCCTTAGCCCCTCTGCAAGGAAATGCACGCATGTGTCACCAGGGAGCTCTGTCCCCTACTGCTGGCTGTGGCCTTGTTCAGAGGCACAGCATGTGGCTTGAGCACCCAAGTTGAGGAAACGGTGTTTAGCTGCAACCACAGTACAGCAGACGCTCAACCTGAGATTACTGTATTTAATGTAAGGAGCTGTCAGTGATTGTCTGAGTGGGAAGATGAGGTCTTTTTTTGCTTTCATTCCAGCAGAACATGTGATGCTCATGTCCATCTCCTCTATGAATTGTTCGGTTACAGCCTTCGGCATGCCAGGACTAAAGGGCATGTCCTTAACATTTCTGAGAGCACAACATTACAGTTTCTTTCCTATAGAGGATTAAATTGCAGCTTCAAAATTTGATTCATAAAGTGAGCATTACCGCCCTGCCTATATATCCATTATCCAAGGGGACCCTGGTCTTGTTGCAGCCATTTATTTCTGACACGTTAAATGATCTGAGAAGGATTTTGTTTAGTTGAGTTTGGTTCCTTTCTATTTAGTTAGTTGTTTTCCTTATATCACTTAAGAAAGTCTTAAGAAAGACTATCATTAAAACGCACTTTCTAGCAGTACTGGACTTGATAAGAGAGGTAGTGTAAGAAGATGGTTTTGATAGATATGAAAGCTAATATTTCTATGGGTTTGAATTTAAAAATAACAAAATCCATTGAAGCTTGCCTAAGAACTAGACATGTAAGGGCTACATTTTGACTCTTTGTTTAAACTCTTTCTTTTTTTCCCGGTGATTTTCTTTCTTTTTTTTAAGTGTTGATGCATATTAGTGATATATTAATGCACAACCAGATAGGCTAATCGGAATAATAAAATAAGATGATGCTGATGAAGTAAAATGCTTCAAAAAGAGACATTACTTTAATATTTGTGGGTTTGATCTGGGTCTAGAATAGTGTCTCTCCAGATTCCTTTTTTATCTATTCATTGCCTGACTTGCTTTCCCACTTCATTAAGACACTCTTTAATTTGCATTAAGTAACTAGAATCAGGCACTAAGGATCATCTAATAAAGGTGTCTTAAGAATTTTGCAGTTCACGTTCTTGCCCTAAGTCTCACATTGCCAATTTTCTCTGAACTCTATGAGATAACTGTGAGATATTACTTAGTTTAAAATAAATAGAAAATCATAACATCGGCCATGCTTCTGTGACTCTGAAAGACATGGAAGAGATTTTTGTGCTTTTCTGATATAAAAATGTTCTTCTGACTTATTAGATTTTCTTGCCCTTTAACTTCAGATGTATCTTGAATGTCAAGCTTGATTTTTTTGTGTTTTAGTCATGTGCATTCATTTAGTGAGCTCAAATAATTTTCCAGCCTTTCTGGTGAAATTACGCCTTTTTAGAAGGTGTCCTTTAGACAAATAGCAGTCTCTGTTAACAAGAACCAATATTTTTCAAACAGACCAGTATGGGGTTTTTTCCAAGAAATTTGATTGCCATGGTCCTGACTTTTTCTGAGTTGGACTTTTTATCATTTTTAAAGAGGAAGTGTAGATACTGATAGTATATATGAACTTGGGTTTTTTTGTAATGTTCTTATGATTAGCTGATGGTCTACAGGTTGAAAGCAATTGTTTCTACAGCAGGTTTTGCACTGTAGTGTTTTTACCCACTGGCTAGACCTGTTGCAGATACTCTGTTCTACATTTTAGAGAAAAAAAATCGTATTTTCCTTTGTGAAGGATTAATTAGAGCAAATGAGCTTTCGAATACCAAGTTTTTGGGTTTGATACAATATGCAAAATGGCTAAGGGATATAAAATTAAGAGTAAGCTGAAAGAGTGTGTTTTAATCGTCCTGAAATGTTATTCTGATTTCATTTTTCTTTGCTGAAAATAAGTAATAGTGATGGCTGTGACATTATGAATGCAAATATCTAGTGATGTGGAATCCCCTTTGAAGAAGGATCTCTGGATGATGCATATCTGCTGAAACCCACAGACCTGGCTTTGCTGACTGGACCACTGCAGTCATTCATCTACATTACCACTAGATCAAAAATCACAGTGGCATAAAATGCTGGATTGAGAAATACTAGGTAAACGAGAAAAGGTTGAAGGTAGAGCAAGAATAGTTTGGTTTGATAGGGCATATAAAGGAAATCTTTATTTGTAAATTGAATTATATTTTTTAAGCTATTTCTGCCTAGAAAAGTTTTAGTTTCTTGCCTCATACTCTTGTCCTACCCCATAAACTGGAAATTCCGCAAGACAATATCTTTCACAGTGCACCTTTTTGAGCCAGTATTGGCATCAGGTTCACATGGCAACTGTATGTTTCTGAAAAAAATAAATCCCTGGATGTCAATGCACGTGGTAGTTTACTATTGTGATTGAGGACAACAGAAATATAAATCCATGTTTTATTTAAATCACACAAATGTGATGGTTCCTTGGCAATTGTTTTGGTTTTTCTGAGGGTTGTAACTTTTAAGTTAAAATATCAGTATTTTCAATGTATTTCAAAAATAATATATAACAGCCATTGATAAGGAAAGCAGCAACAAATCCTGGCATTAGAACCGCTGGCACTACATTCATGTTTTGCTGTACAATGTGTTACACCTCTTAGAAACACTCAGTTCTGCCCAAGGACAGTGCAGCAAAGAATTAAAATTCAAGCACTAGAGGCAGTCTCTTTCTTTCCTTCTGAATAAATGAAGGAAAACAGAGAAGAAGGAAAAATACAGAAAACAAAGCAATGGAGGATTTTGCCAGGATTTGTACCAAATGTTGCCATGCTTTACAAAGCAGCTTTAACTAATAGTTTCTTGTTTGAAAATTCTAATGTGTATGAAAATATATGGTACAATATTCTAGTGCAGACTCACAATTGCTATTGGCTTCACTGGTGTTGCAGATCATGAGTCAGAGTGGAAGAAGACCCACACCTTCTAGCTCCTGTTATACATGGGAGCTACCTCACATATACCCACCAAGGAAAACATAGGCTTGCTAGCTTTTAGCTTTTGCATCACATTAGCAAAATAAATGCAGCTTGCTCGAAAAACATTCTAGAAAATAAAGAGGGGAGAAACAGTTTGTCTTCAATAAATGCAAAGCACAAACACACCCATGTGATTACGTATGACCAAATCAGAACAAATAAATCAATAACTACAGCATTCTGCAAGGAAAACAAGAGTCAGCAGAAAGGTGATGCACCAGGGCTAAATCATGTCTCCCCACCCATGTGTGGGGACACCAGAGGAAGGACAAGAGGGGAAGCCCCCAAGGCAGCTGTGAAGAAAGGAAGGGAAAGCCATCTCCCAGCACCCAGCTGTGAGGAAGGGGTGGGGGAAAGCATCCTGAAGGCAGGATTGCTGGAGAGGGGCAGAGAGGCAGAGCTAGCATGACTGCCCCTGGGGACCTCTGTGCCCTGGCTGTGCTCTGCAGCCAGGATGCTATGGATTTGGCAGGAAACCTCTGCTCTCCTCTCCCTGAAAACACTGCTGCCTCCTGTGAGGCATGACTGGGCCCCAACTGTCCTGAGGCAGCAGTGTTTTCTCTGAAAAACACATCTTTATTGCTGTACAAATTCATTAGAACAAGGGACTTGTGTTCAGATTGAAGGACACACTTATTATTGTCCTGTGGTTTTCAATTAATAAGTTCACAGCTAACAGTTTTTAAGTACAGTGAATCATGCAAATTTCCATATCACAGCAGCTAATTTATTTGTTTGTTGGGGAATAGCAGGTGCCACATGAATCTGTTTTGAAATGAATGCCAAGAAATGCAGACAATTTTGGTCTGAGCTGTGGGAGAAGGGAGCAGGAGGGACTGGCGGGGTAATGTAATGAAACCTTTGCACAGTGCAGGGTGTCTAATGTGGGGTATGAACATGAAATGAGCAGCAACACACATCTAATATCCAGGGGACTGATCCTAAAGCCCAGCCCTCACTAACTGGGGGATTTCTGGCCAGAACTAACATGACTGTGTCTCCAGGTCGGAATGATAAAATCCAGGTGCTTTCTGTATATGATTGCCAATGACTTCATTCTGTCTTCCACATACAGTTCCAGCTTTTGTTCCCCAGGCAGTTTTCACTGCTGGTTGCAAACACAAGGATCATTAAGTTACAAGCTGGATTTATTTACCTTTTGCAGCTACATCTGAGAATAGTTGTCTGTTATACTAGATTTTAATTTCAAGCCTGTCTGATGGGTATATAAGATGTGTTCTTACCTGTTCTTGCAACTTCACACAATTATGCTTTGAAATCAGTTCTGCCTGTAAGAGCCACAAGAGAGCTCAGAGGAAGACTCAGGCAAGAAAGGCATAGCAGAGTGCTGTGCCAGAGTTTTCTAGGACACAGGAATGTTGTGACTTGAGGCACTGATGCTGCAGAGCTCAAGTATGGGCACAACATCCATAGACAGTTCTGCAGAAAATGTGTTGGGCTGTGACAATCACTAGATATTTGCTGGATGTCAGTGGTGCAAAGGCCTGCTGTCCATGGATGAATGTCACTCAGTATTCATACAGATAATCTGCAGCTCATGTGGATGCTCTCATATTGAAGATGTTGCTGTGGTTTTAGCCTGATCTTTGTGGAGAAGGAAACCTGGTAGATATTTTGATGACCTTTTCTAAATGGTCAAGACTTTAAGCAGGGGGCTGGGCTCCAGATGCATCTCACAAAATTTAAAGCACCTGAGGCTTTTAAGTGGGCTGTCCTAAGCTATATCACTGTTGAAGGATGCTTCAGAGGTTATGTTTCAACTCAGATCTGGTGCTTTAATTTCTGGTCTGGCTATAGAGGCAGGCTAGAAAGACTGAGCTTCAAATAGTGAGATGATTTGGTGAGATGTCAAAAGCAAGGAGGAGAAGAGATGATCTGTGGCACCTTTCCCACTTGCAGCAGGTCATCAACTCACCTTTATGAACCTTCTTCCAAGTCATTCTTTTATATATATATATTTAAATCAGGATGAGATATGGGCTAGACAAGTCTGCAACCTGTGCACCTTGGCTGCTTTATAAGACAAAAGTATTCTACCTTATTGTAGTCTTCTGTGCAAATGACAGCCCCTAAATGCTTACACAATGAGGCTATAATTTAAACTATAATTCGAACGTAAAAATGACAAGAGACCTAAGCAGGCTATCCAAGGGAGAGACTGAATTATGTTCTTGATGTTTGAAAGGAGATGAAAGAGTCACTGATAGGGAGAAGCCCATTCATGATAATGGCAGCAGAAGAGGAAATGTTTCCTGCAGTAGGAAAGATGAAAGTGGAAGAGGGAAATGCTTATGTAGCTGTGAGAAGGAATTTGTCTGGTTGTGACTGAAAAAGAAAATATGTTGGGAGAAAATAACACGATGAAGATGAAAGTAGCAAGGAGGGAAAGATGATGAACATTATTTTAGTAGGGAAATAGACCACAGGTCAGAAATAGGCAGGACCTTAATCAGAGTGTGATAGCACTGCAGAATTTCCTGATGTCTTTCTTCAGGCAGGATGGATATTTGCATCAAGTGCTGGGATTTAATTAAAAACATATTAAACTGAGTAACTCCTCTGACTGTCCTACATGTAGATTTTTTTTCCTGATTTTCATTTTGTTTAACCATCCAGAGTGAGAAAAAGGCATAGTTCCTGCAATTCAAGGAACCTGACTTGAATTTGATGGTTCCTTTTACAACCTATAAAAATCATATGTCTAATAAAGAGCATTTCTGACCTTTCACATGAAGATCACTTTGACTGCTTCCAACATATTCAGCCCATCTGTCTTCTTCTGGATCTGTACTTCAGCAGTTAAAAAAACCCTAAAAGTAGTAGGTAACAAAAAAATGAAACTATTTAAACTGCAGAGGAGATAAAAATACTTAAATAGTGTCTGTAGAAGTGGTTTATATTTTTCTGTTTGATGGAATAAACCTCAGATGTCAGTGTTTTCATTCAGTGAAGACGAAAGCATAGCATCAGGGCAGACAGAATCTAAAATATCCCAAAAGCTAACATTAAAATGTTGGGGCCTTTTCCATGTTGATAGCAACTACTGATTCACAAGTGTGAAGTTGTTGTAGCATCACTTGTGTCAGGAATGTCTGTTCTTTTAAAAGAAAAAAAATTGCAACTGCTCCTCAACTTGGACCACGTTTCTCCAACATAATTTCATATGTTTTTAATAAGAAATAAATAGGTAACAGGAAGAAGTTATTTGTTGTGAATTAAGTGATTCCCATGTACTACACTGAGCTCAAATTCTGGCCACAAACACATTGAATATATAAATAGTTCTGTTTGTAAACAAAACCTTAATAAACTCAGCTTCTGGAAGAAAACAAATCCTCCAAGTTGTTACTGTGTTCACACAGACCTACTGAAGTCAGTGGAGATATCTTCTTTGTCAAGGTGGACTTTGAATCTTGGTCTTACAACAAACAAAAATTATACACTGAAGTGCTGCTTAAATACCTACAGGTTCTCAGGGGAAAGGAGAACATGAAAAAGGGGATCAAAAAAGGAGAAGAGGAATGAAACAACCAGGAGTGGGGGAGAGAGGGAGGAGGAGAGTGACATAGGCTGGAATTGATCTAAAGGATAAATAAAGGTAAAGGGCATACTTAATGCAGAAGAGAAAAAACTGGGAGAAAAGAGATAAAGAATGACACAGAAAAATAGTGGGGGTGGGGAGGAAACAGTAATAGAGAAATGAAGGCTTAAAATAAGAGTGAATGCTGGAAATTATGAAAAGATAGATAGAAGCAATTCTAAGAGGGAAAGAGGAAAAAGACTGACATAAGTCCTCAGTGACACTGGGAGGAGAGAAGCTTGAAAGAAGCCTCAGCTAAACAATAGAGGGATGCAAGACAGAGGAGCGAGGGGAGAATCACAGATTAAATGAGAACCAAATGTAACTGTTACAAAGGCTCTGAGATGTAGGCAATGAAAGCATGTTAACAGGGAACTGTTTTGTGTTTGTATGTGTGCATGTGTGTTTTCTCATACTGTAGAAGATTCTGCCTCTCCGTCACCCCAAAGAAACCCTACTGCAACCCAGAACAAAAATGAAGGCCACTCAATGACATTCTGGACTTCATTTCCTTTCTTTTTCACTTTCTTTCCTCTTGTAATTTTCAAACAAGCACCTCTGTGGTTGTTGTCCCTCCTTCACATCCATTTAAAAAATTCTCTCTTGCTGTGATGGCTGAAAAAGATGTGACAATTGGCAGGCTGCTGCTGTGCTGAAACTAGTATTTGTCGTGCTGACCAGTTTTTTAGCTGTTTCCTTGTAATTCCTAGATACCTCTTTGTACCTGCTTATTGGTTTGTCTTCTTTTTTTTTTCCCCTTGGAAAGGAGGCACTTTAAGATTGTGCTCCCTCTGTGCTTGTGAGCAGCCAGTGAAGGGGAGTGTTAGCTAAGATTCTTCCATGACTGCTGTAAGTTACTTTTGAAAATTTCTGCCTGTGTCTGAGGGATTCAAAATTGGCCTTTTTCTTGGTTGAAAGGTGTATTTAGCTGCAACACTGCTTTGCTGTTTATATATGCTACATCAGAGCTCACTGAAAAGCCTGAATGGAGGATATAGCAGCACCTACACAGACTGATGCCAGTAGCTCCTGTTATGCTGGTGCAGCAGGAGTAGCCAAGGGTCTGTGGCACAGGCTTGTCATGCCAGCACTTCAGGCTCCTCACTTGCTTTCCAGTGACCCACTGTGGCAGGTGAGCGTACACACCTCAAGGTGAGTTTCTGTTGGCCCAGTTTCCCACAGACCACAGCATGAGCCAAGAGAGCTTACAGAGGAGAAGCAAAAGCCCTCAGGTTTGCTCTGTGCCTGGAAAAGCAGTAAATCTTACTCCCTTTGTGCCCATGTTCCTGAGAAGGGTGCAGAATGCAGGAGGGCTCCCCTGGACATGGACCAGCTCTGTCTGAAGAGAGGAGGATTTAACACCTTGGTGTACTCTCTATCCATGTGGCTGCCCACTGTCACACAGCACCAACCTGCTCTGCCCTGACCACTGGTTTGTTACCTGCTCATCTTCCTACATCAATGTCTATCAGTCATCTCTTTTCCTGATGCCTACTACAGCAGATGCACCACACCCACAGGACAGCAATGCATCTGTCTGCAGTTACAGATGGGAAAAGTGGCTGTTGGTGCAGCTGGAGAATGAGTCCCTGGAGGGATCTCCTCTGAGCTGCAGCCTCAACTGCAGCTCAGCACATCCTTCCCCGGGCTTTATGAACCTGTATGTGGCACAGTTGCTCAGTTTCCTGCAAAACAGCACAGAAATACAGCAATACCTACTGTTACCTGCTGCTCAGACAGGTGGTATGAGAGAGCCCCTGAATCTATGTGCAGCAATATGCAATATTTGAAGATGTTTCTTAACTGATACTTTGTGTAGATTTTTCTTTCTCAAAAAAGAGCTACTGAGAGAATCAAACAGGTCACCTGGGACAAGAAGGGGAATACAGGAGAAAAATAAAATTTACAGTGCATCTGAGCAGCTTGTTACGCAGAGGGTGACAGAAGCCACAAAAACGTGGAATAGTTGCTAATTCAACAGAAGAACAGATTCCTGGTGTTTAAGTAGCTTTTTATTCTGATTTTCTTTTCTACGATAACCAGGGAAAACAAACTCTTGAACTACAAGTGCAACATATGGGGCAAAGAAGGGAGCTGCTGTGAGTAACATACAGAGCTTCAAGGAGCCAGTGTTCCTAAATGTATCGCTCAGGTACCATTCAATGCACAGATCGAAATACACTCAGTTTGTGAAGTTTGGATAAAAACCTGCAAGGAATTCCAAGCTCTCCTAAATCTATTTGTGGATTCATTATTTGGAGGCTTGAAGGTTGAAGTTGTGCAAGTGGATTTGAATTTCCCAAAGGTCTGAACTGTACTTTTATGCCAAGAAATCCACATTATTGAGTTCTTAAACAAACGACCATTAATGATGATCTTAATGATTATTGACATTGTTCTTGTAGGAGAGCCAAGGAAATGTCACCCAGTGCAATCCTTGCTACTAAGGGGTTAAACACTTCCTTTGCCAAGGCTGCTTGTGACCTAGTTGAAAGAAAAAAGCTGTAGGTCAGTGAGATTGCCCTTCATTTAGAAGAACTACCCAGGAAGATTACAGTAAGTGTGTAGATACTAAGCTAGGAATTAGAGACCATGGAGTGCTGATTTCAGTTCTTTTATGTGCGGTCTGTTGGGAGCTGCACTGGCATATACTATTCCAGTAACAGAGGATACATTGCTAAAGCCTGGGGGCTTGAGCATCACCTAAGTCTTTGACAGAGAACAGGCAGAAGAAAAGATGGGTTGGTCTGATTGGGTAAGTGAAGTCATGACTAAATGATCACACAGGGTAAAGGGAAGAAGACATTATCAGTAACCTTTAGATTTATCTATGTGAAACTTTCTCTTGTTATCCACCAATAACAGAAGAGGAGGTGGTGGAGAAAATGTTGAACTTACATAGTCAAAGTACATGGAAAGGAGGTTGTATGAAAAAGATCAAATTTGGCAAATGCAGAACATGATCTTATTGTTGGCCTATTAACACAGTTTGGAGCCTTCAAAAATAACAACAGAGAAGGGCCTAAATCTGTGACTTCTCTGGGTGGAGCAGCAGCAGAACAAAGGAAATGCAGATGTTTGGCAGTTGTCGACATTGGAGATTAGAACTGATGTAATTAAAGCTATATAATTTACCAACAGCAATATCTTCAATTTACCATGCTGAGTGTCTGGCGATGCTGGGCAGCCAATGGCAACCCAGTTTACAAGTGACAGCCAGAGTTTTCTTTTAACAAGATTTTAATAACCTGGGTGTTTGAGCTTACAAGTACCCCACACCCTGTGTCAGCTGGCTGGCACCTGTTCTCACAAAAGTAATAGAAGTAGTATATTACATTTTGGAACAGCAATTGGCTCTTGACAATGTGGCCATGCAAAGCACCACATTCAGCTGCAACCATACTTCATCTTTTGGAGTTAAGTTGTGGGAAATACCAACAGAGAATTCATCTACAGAGATTTGGGTAGAAGGAGAGAAGAGTGGCTGTGCATTGATTCAAAAGTCATGTCACAGGTAGAGATGGTTAAGGCACAGGCTTAGAAGTGTCTATAAGAAACTGATTGGTGAAGCTGAAACAGCTCCCTAAAGTTCTTCTGGATGAAGCATAAGACAGGGTGCGAAGCACTAACTAGAAAACTAGCAGGAAATCTTTCTGGAAAAAAAAAAAAAAAACACCCCGGGGGAA